>VYXC01001796.1:52761-92818 GCA_013397175.1 Platysteira castanea | reverse complement strand
CCCGCGCCCGCGCCCGGCGCGGGGCTCTCCGCGCCTTGGGCGAGCGCCGCTGCTCCTCGTGCAGTGCGGGTGTGCGGGAAGGACGTGGCCTTCGTGCAGCCAGTCCCGCTCCCGGGCAAAGCGGGCACAGCTGCAATAATGCTGCGGTAATGCTATAAACAGATAGCACCCGATCCAAAGGTATATTTATCTCTATATCCATGTTTACTCGCACAGCCTATTTTAGATAATGTTAGGGATCCATTAGTGACCGCTTTCTCTAAAGCATTTAATATTTTCCATCTCTTTTTTGTCCTCTGTTTTCATGCCTCTGAGTAGGCCACTGTAACACTCGACCTTGATTTGTGATATTTACAGCACTGGAATGAACGGAGCATATTCTGAACAGAATTATTTTCCTTCCAGAAACTAATAATAATAAACTTTTTTCTCTTTGAAGAAAATTGAAGATGCAAAAATCGGTATTTCTTGCTAAGTCATAGCCATTATATTTCTCTTAGGTTTCATTTTAATCTTAAAGTTTCTGTAATGTGCTACTTAAAAAAAAAAAAAAAAACCAAAAAAACTTGTGTTTTAAACAAGTCGTTCTAAAATTATTAAGCTACTTCACTTTCCCAGTTGGTTACTAAATGCAGACTGTATTTTCAAAAAAAGATTCCCTGATGAAAACATATGTTGTAGTTGCAATATCCTAAACGCAACTGCTCTTAGGATTTATAGAAATATTTTTTTCAGATGTTGCCCTCTGCTGGAGGGTTAATGAAGTTTTACAGCGCCAGAGCACATTTATACAAGACCAATTATTTTAATATTGAAATTCGCATAATGACTGATCCATGTAGAATTTCAGTGTTTCCTTTCAAAATTGTAAAAGAATTACGAAGTACTAAAGTAGAAAATAAATTATAAATAAATTATATGTAATTGAAATGTTGCTAATTAGCATCGTAACACAGCCCTACGTAACACAGATTTCTACATTATGGTAGCTATTGGATGTGGTTTGCAGCATTGTCACTACCATTACAAGTCTGAAAGGATTTTTCCCAGAAGAGGAAAAGCTGCACAGTTACATAAGCACGTCTTCCCAGTGTATCATGGCTCCACTGTGCCATTGCAGATGCTCAAAGGAAACCCATATTAATAGATTTTTCTGAGAGGCAGCAGGAACAGAATATTGTTTCGCAGGGATGCATTAAATGGGATTGGATTCTGTAATTCAAGCCTTTCAGAAAGGTACTGAGCCCTTTTCTGAGCTAGAATTTGAGGTTATAAAACCTGCAGGGCAAGGTGCTGTGTTTATTTACGCTGTGCAAGGAGGTCTGGCCCTTTTTTAAGAAAGCTCAGCACTGGCATGGCTTTGATGCTATGGCTAGTAAGTAGCAGCAAGAATTATTAGCAAAATAATAGCATTTAATAAATAAATGATGATTGATTTGGAAAAGATAAATAATTTATCATATCACACCAAAATGGAGAAGAAAAGTCCAGATTGCACATTCCTGGTTGTTTCTCTTAGTAGAAGAGAATTAGTTAGTCCTTAATTGCATAAAATATGCGAAATAGCAAGCAACCCTGGTACAGTAAATTCCTATCGTGACTAGGCTCTTCTGCTGTAGCTATCTGAAATAGAAATTTTATGTCTATCAAATGATACATCCAGATACTACTGAGTCATGTCCTGATCAAGCTCAGCTGGTTTGGCTTCACATGAGAGCAGTAGACAGCTAATCTCATTAGTTCTACAAAATTTTTACAGTCTTGTCAGCTTTTTAAACATATTAAGTATTTAACCTTGGTAGAATAAACCATTTCTAGAAGAAACAGCACATAATATTGATCAAAATTGTTGTCACTAATTATTTTTATAATGAACATCTGTCACAGACAGACTTCGCTCACAAAACTTCGCTCAAACTTCAGTGAAATCACAATGAGCTCTTTCCACTGGTGTCAGTGGTAAAGGAAAATAGTGATGATTGATTATGCAGAACATTCTAGTCAGATGATCATTGCTAAATGTTCACATATTGACCAGGAGGAAAGAGATTCAGCCAAAAGTTGCCCAGTAAAAGATGTGGCTCTGAAATGGCTCTTACTCTATCAGTGGGATGATATGGTGTAATCCAAGATGGTGCTGTTCTCTGTGTTTTTCACATAGAACAAAAAACTTATTGTTTTGTCCTGAAATTTTGCAATTAAATACTATTTTCTTCACCTCATTGGAGTTTCTTTAATTTTTCCACATGTGAAGGCTAAGGGATTACCTGCCCTTTTATTTCTATAAATAGTTTTTACAAATTTTGAACTGAGTTATTTCAAGAAGTTAATCTCTTTCAAAAATAAAGAATTACAGATCTTAGCTCATTTTTTTATTGCTATGTATTTGATCTCAACATTTTCTACAATAGTTCTCAAAATAGTGCCTAAATATTGTATAACTCTTTTAGAGAAGTTCAAAGTCAATACACCAATATAAATTCCTTCTCTCTAAGTTTTTAGTCTTTCTGAAGAAAACTACACAGTAAGCTAAAATTTTCATCATGGTACATACCAGTGATTTAAAAATAGTAATTATTTAAATTCCATTTTTGACCTTATCTTTGCTGTTGATTCACTGCAAAATAAATTTTCTCTTTCCCAAGTGCCACACAAGCAGGATTTATAAATGAACATATATTTTATAATCCATTTTGAAAAATAAGCGTATATGTGTTGCTTTAAATTCATATGATCATACATACAAAATCTAAGACATTTTGTTATTCCTGTTTACTGAAAGGTGACAAAATACTGCTCTTAATAAAACAGTGTCATCTTCAGGAAAAAATTATGTGCTTAAAATCTTAGTTATGCCATTAAATCCTTGTGTGTAATACAGACTTATGGTACTGAGGATAGCATAAACATGCCTCAAAAAGTATGAATTATGATCTAATTATTACTCGTATTTATGGTAGCTGTCCACTAAATCCAATGGAATTTGATGTCACCTGAAGAACAAAGCAATGTTTTACCTTCTTTGGGACTATGGAGCTGCAAAATCACACAGCAATGCCAAAATAGTCATCATGCTTGCCAGGCCACCAGAAAGAAGGTTTTCTGGAAGAAGCAACAGCTTTGTAAACTCATTTTTAGTAAAATATTTAATGATATAAAATGTATTTAGTGATATAAAATGTAAAAAAATTCCATCATTAAAAGAAAATATTGAATTAAAAGGTTGTGCCAAACCTTGATTTAAGCAGAAAAATGTGACAAAAAGATTGTTTTAAACCAGGAATTTCCTCATTCTCCCTGAAAATTTGCAAGGATCACTTCCTGAACAACTTTGCTGGACTTTTGTCTTAATCTCCAGAGTCATGATGATTCACATCTGGACAAGTGCCTTGAAAAACTGCACAATACATCATGTTGAGGATTTAGGTGTAGCGTCCATGTGTTGACATGTTAAAGATGTGTCTATGCTGAATTTTGAATGCCAAGCTGTAAAGATTCCTGAATCCAAGTTAAAACAATGTGAAGTTGGGTTGAGAACACTTTATAGATGATTTTGCCTTTTGGAGGTCTATCCATCAGTGCCTAAACCTGTATTTTACGAAATGGGCTGTGCCGATAGCTCCAGGCCTGCGCTGTGAGCACAGTGTGGTTACTATGTCCTGTTGAGAAGTGCCTTACCCAAGGGTGTGGAAAGAAGTAGTTGTAACGTGCTGCAATACTAGAAGTTCATGGAACTTCTTTCTGCTTCCTCACGAGCTGTGATGCTTACATCTTGAGTGGTATTTTGATTTCCTGAATTGCGGGCCAGATTGGTGATTTATATGTCATACAACAAACGTGGCAGAAGCTGAACTGTTGGATCAGATCTTGGCTCTGTATTTCTACAACGACACAATAATTCTTATTTTGTGTCCCAAAGAGAACGTGCTTGGGCTAAAATATGCTAAAGAACGCATGTGTCTGGGCAGAACTTACACATTCACATGGTCCCTCTCAACCAGCTTGTGCATTTTGGAAAGAGAAATCTGGAAAATCAGGCCACGATTGCAGGGACAAATAGAAAAATCTAGAAGGAAGCTGGCCACAGAGGTGATATAAAAGTGGCCACGGACTTTGTCAGGCAAAGTTGAGTAGCTTTTCCATTGCTTCAGCTAAGTGTGATACATGGCAGCTTAGAGCTTGTAAATTGGGCTACTCTTTCAGATGCCCTTTTTCAGTTGCTAGAATGTTATTACACTGCTTTTCCAGTAGTCTAATAGGCACAAGAAATGAAACATGCTGGAGTACAGGAGTTGCACACTCATTTTTCAGGGCGGTTTCTAGTTTTAAACCAAACTGGACGTAATCTTCTCAGGGATCTCTGCACTAACATAGAGGATGAAATATTCTAAAGGTATGCTACAAACTCCAGGGTTTTGTTTGGTTGGTTTTTAATTTAGGAATATCTTGTTTGTAAGCTTGTAAATTCTTAGTGTTCATCCTAATAGTGCCTAATTTTCAAATAATCTCACTCATGTTGAAACTGTTCCTTCAGCCCTCTAGTGGTAGAATGACTAGGTAAAGGACTAGAATTGCAGTCAATTTTTATGTTCTATTGGTATTACAGATTTCACAGTGAAAAGAAATAATCACTAGATGATTTGCAGTTACTATATAGGACTAGTCCATGGCTGGAAATTTTTCTCTTATGTTACAAAAAGATTAATTTATCTCCTCCATTCTCCCTTTCCTGTCTAAAATCTAGTTCATTTTTAGTATTAGCAGATAGATTGTTAAAAAACCCTCAACAAACTAATAAAAATCCACCAAATGGCCAATGCCTTTTAAATTGTGAAAGCAATGATATTACTTTTAATTTTTTTTTTTTCTGGTATATCTGTGGAGAATTTAACAGCATTGAATACATTTATCTTAAAAGTAAATGGAGATGCTTATATTCGTCCCACATATTACAGGAACATCTGTTCCTTTGAATTCCAGCACTGTTCCGTGAGTTACATGCGAAGGATCCCGAAGGACTGGAAGCCATCTGTCATGTTACACGACAGAAATGCACCTACCTCTGGGGCTCAGACACAGGAACAATTCTCTCAGTACCCAAGACAGCTATGCAACACTTGGTGAGTGGGATGCAATTACCCATAACAAAATTTAGCCAAGGATTTGTGATTGCAGCACATTATCCCATCTTTTATTACTATGATGATTAATGACGGTTTTAATACCATTAATCAGTCATTACATTACTATTCCAAGATGACCACCACTGGATTGTTTAACAGCTTAGAAAAGGCTTTTATGCAAGAGTCAGTTTGGTCTTAGTGACAGTCGGGTCTCTTTCCACTGCATGAGAAACTTTGTGAGAAATGTAGAAGTTGAAGATTGTGTTACAGTGACTTTTTATTGCAAGAACTAGAAAATCAGAAGCAGATTTTATAAGGGTGCAGTAGTCCTTAATTTTCTGTTTACTTGTTTCTTAGCATTATTTTAAAATGTATTAAGAGAAGTTTGGGTAGGAATTTCCATTGATTCAGATCACAATCTACTATATGCTTTCATTTGCTAGAAGAACACTTAAAGAGATACCAAAAGTAACATCAGATACATCATTTGATAAAGAAACTATTCCTGATGGGAGAAAACAACTCAACAAAACTCATAATAGATATTTGGAAAATAATTGTGCTTAGTACAACAGCAGACTGACATCTGAGGTGGTGGAGCAGGCTCCGGACTACCAAGTTGGGTCTGAGAGTGTTATTACTACCTAAAATTTTCACTCAGTTTTAATGTGCCTCAGTTTTTTTTTTGGTTATCCTTCTTTAGGATAAACATTGAATTTTCAATAGACTAAAATTCAAAATACATTAAATGCTGTGTAGGAAGAATGAATGTAGATTTTTTTACATAAGAAATTGTTTCTCTAAGGAGAAAGACATACACATAACTGTAATTAGAATCTATATCCACAAATATCATTTACTAGTGGACACTTGGGTGTTTTCAAGTGCTAAACCATAACTTTTCCCTGTAGAAGGATATTGAGACAATGACTATAGCTGTAGCAAAAAGTAAATAAAGAGGAAGAATGTTTAGTTGATGTTTGGCATTAGCGGAGTCTGGAGAAAGTGATTGTCATGCTTTCCCAAGAAAGAACCATGTTTTGCATCTGAGGGAGACTTTCATTCATCCCATATTTTTGTCTTTTGTCGTTTCTTGACAAGCTGAAAACCATCACATGAATCCAAGAGTGAATGCAATTCACTTAATCTCTTGAATTTCCTTGGAATTAGCATAAAAGCATTGTGTTCAATATGGATCCAAAATAAGAAAATATGAAATCTACGCAGGTTTCTTATGTCATACATTTGCATCTGCATCAGATAACACTAACCCAAGATAACAATGCTAGCATGTCTTCAAATGACTAGTATTTTAATTAAAATACTCCCATCATTGTATTCATAATATAAAATCAAATATTACTTGTTCTGTGAGCACAGAAACATAGATCATAGAATCATTACGGTTGGAAAAGACCTCTGAGGTAATTGAGCCCAGCTGTTAATGAATGCTTCTGACCCCCTGAGGCTTCCTGTCCTCAGTAACCCTGGTTTTCTACTGTCCTTTCCTTACTTCAGGCCCTGGTCAGGATCTGTTTGAACACAGGTCCTCCCTTGCATGTTCGCCAGTGCTTTCCTGTCCACATACTTAGTTTCTGTCATGTCATCACCACGCCTTTTCCTTCTTCCTTATTGTGCCTCTTTTATTTTCCTTTACAATACTGCTTTTGGTAAATGATTTTTCTGAAAATTGTAGGGGACTCGTAATTCTGGCACATTTATGTTCCTGCCAAATTGGACCAAAATGGGTTCAAAAGTGATTATGAAAGGAAATGAACACACACACACAAAAAGAAGTGTAAGTCTCATTTTATTAGAAAATAGGACTGAATCCATCAGTGTTAGAAGCTGTTGGTTGTGTTGATCTCATGTTTCATTAATAGCAGAAGCTATCTTTGATATTGCTGTATCTTTTGAGGGGCAATGCATGTGCCTTCTCTAAACCACAAGGTCTTGCCTCTTTTAGAGTGCTTGATACCTTCTTTGGAGAACATGGTCATGGTCTTGAAGGTAGAAAAGTCCAAGTGTTCTTGTTCTTACCACAAGATGCAAAGGAAAACCAAAGACTGTAAAAGATTTTAAGGGAATCAAAAGACAGAAATGCTATTCTTGTTGATATGTGGAATACATAAGATGTTCCTTCTCCCCCAGAAATATTGGAGCAGCGCTTAAATTAAGATGACAGGAAAATATCTGCTTTATTTTAGGGCACTGCTGATGACCTCAATGGTGATTGCATTGTGTTCTACAGGGAAGGGGGAAAGATCAGGATGTCACATAGATAGATTACTTCAGGACAGAGCACTCAACCCATCCATTTAAAAATACCTGTGATCTCTAAATGTTACTAAAAATATCAAGTTCTTGATTCAGACACCTTTTCTAAATGTCACCATTGAGCTCAGATTTCATATGCATTTCATTTTATAATCTGATGTTTAAGTGTAAATATTTTATATCTATTTTCTCTTATTGTTTGTTATAAATAAATCATCACAGATCTGGTAGATCAACTAACGGATTCCCCTGGAGGAAGTCTATTCATTTTTGTGTGACTCAGTCGCCGTGTGACCAGTTCTGATGTCTTTAGCTATTTCAAGGTTTCTTCTATGGGGGAGGTGAATTTTAATTACATATTTAGTGGCCTATTTGCAAGACTTGGAAGTTCAAACATTTCAAAAGACTTGTGCTGAACCTTCTTCCCTTACCAGGCTCAGGGTTTCCTTGTCTGTCTCTTAATCTGGCATTTTCATCCTGAAAGCCAGGACAAGCATTTGTGTCTTTTGGTTCTCTTTCCAACAGCCTTCATCCTAATAGTTGACATCTGCTGGGCCTTTGCCATGGATTTTTCTGAATTATGTCTGATTACTACAACTCATTCTGTAGTTGAGGCACTTTCTGACTCCTCTTGGGGCAAAGGTTTGCTGGTTGCTTCTCTTTTCTACCCAAAGGGCACTCTTTTATGGGCAGTTCTTCACTGGCTTTTTTTCTTTCCAGAGCTGGAGAGGCGATCAGTAGTACCATGAGTACTATCCCTGTGTGCTGTGGGAAGTGATCAGCATTACCATTAGTGCTGTCTCTGTGTGCTGTGGTGTATGATCCAGGGATCCCACTGTTTGCCAAAGCCAAATACTGAAGTGTAGATAGAAAGCTCTTGTAAGACAATGCTATTTATTCTGTTTTAGTGCTACAGAAACTTCTCAATTTATTAGAAAAATAACAGCTGGAAGGAGGAAAGAGACAAATGCCAAAGTCTCTGCTTGGGCTGTATTCCTACATAGTAGAGCAAAAGGCGTATCTCTGCATAATATTCAGAAAGGAATTCAGGATTTGCCCATCTGTGTGGAACTAATTTAAATGTGCCCATGGCATTCTACCAGCTGAGAAATATTCCATACAATTTTCACATCCTCTATGCTCTCCTTTCAGAAATAATGCCAGTTTCTCAAAAAATTGTCTTACCATTTGTTTATTCTGAAGCCTTGTTGAGGTATTTCTTAGCCATTAAGCCTGCTTTATCCATGAAAAATGTCCACTATGCTACAGCCAAGGAAAGATCAAGACTGAGATCTGACTAAATACGTAAGAAAAGGGAGGCTGCAAGTAAAGTTTTGTTGCTGTTTGCCAGATATCCAGAGCTCACAGCCTGGGGGCTGCAGCCAGGTAATTAATGTCTGCAACACCTAACTTGTTAAATTTAGTTGCTTGTTTTCTTGTTCTCTCACTTAATCTTTTCCTGTATTTCCACACTGTATGTCTTACTTTGTACATAATTCCAATAAAATCACTGTTGCTATTTCCAGAACAAAGGACCTAAAATTTGCCACAGTGATCTGAATGGTTTTTGTACACATCATTTTTTTTTCTCCTTATCGTGATAGACTGACTTTCAGGTACCAGTTGTCCCTAGTTTTGTTTTGTTTCGTTTTGATGTGTAGTAATTGGTCTGAGACTGCCAATTCATCCACAATTCACACCTACTACGATGTTATATATTCCTTTTTTTTTGTGGATATCTTCTGGCTTCTGAAGTGCTGAACACATCAGAAGCATTGCAAAGACTAGATTTAGCATCTTTACAACAACAGGCTTGATACTTTTTTGGCTTTCTGTTAGGAATAATCATATAATAATCAAAGCTCTGAAATAAATACATATCCCCAAACTGAATGGCTGTAAAGCAAGTAGTCCCTAAAAATCCATTCTGTCAGTCATGTCCTCTTCACTTCCAAATTCTTTACTATGAGGCCTCCCTGGCTTATGAAAACACCTTTCCCTGGAGGAATCTTATCTTTAATAAAAATCTCCACTGAATCCATGTGTTAAATCAGTCTCATGTTACTGAGTCACTCCTGGTGCATTGAGTCGGTCTTCTGCTTTCACAGACAAATTTCCTTGGCAGGTTGCCCATTTCTTTCCATTTATGACAAGAATATTAATCACTCTCTGATCAGTGTGTGCTCCATCATCAGGACACATCATAAATCACTGGGAGGTACTTTGACAGCTGGTTAACACTACACCCAAGTGCTTCACCCAGCGCATGCTTTCCCCATCTACATGAGCATCTTTCCTTCACTCATGGCTTGTACCTTGCGTAGCGTTCTCCAAAAGGCTTCACAAATTGATTGCTTGTCTTTCAAAAGCTGCCCTGCACTTCTAATAGATTTCAAAATGATCCTCATTAATCCTTCTTCACTGAAAGGATGGGTGACCAGTCACACAGCCTGAGGGAGATGGAAAAATATGACCAGTGAAGGAAAGAGAGAGGAGGATTCTCTCTTAAATCCATCTGGGGCACAGAGGTGGTCAGATAGTATAACAAACCAGCCCAAGTTTCTCCAGTCAAACCAAATCTCAAGCAGTATGACTTTAAGTAGAACAGGGCTTTCTCATGAGTGTTAGCATTTTGGCAGGAAATCTCACAATTATTCATGTTCTGGAATTCCTTTCCCATACCGCAGGCAGGTTATCAACCTTGGAGTAGATCCTCACTAAGCTTTTTTGAGGGGGCTGTAGGCAATTTCTCTTTCACATATATATTACTGTTTTTTCCAAAATACTCCATGCTTCATCTACCCCATTTCCCTGCAGTTGGATAACAAGCAGTTTACAGATCCCAGCACTTGAAGGAATGTCCCTGTCTCAGCACAAGTGGGATGGTAGATATACAGGTCAGCTCTATCACCTTCCTCTCCATGCTTTTTCTTATTTTAATCCTTGCTGTTTCACAAAAGGTTACAGGGACATAAATAGGAAAACATAATCTTCAAAATGAAAGCAATTCTAAACAGTTGATAATATTGCTAAACACTGGGGCCCAATTCTAATACCCTGAATAAATACTCGACCAAAGTGTAACTCCATTTTTTGTTAGTAGCTGCTCTTTTGTTAGTAGAAAAATCAGGTTCAGAAGTTCTTTGTGCATTGAGAGGGAAGACTGAGCAAACTGAGCATGAGCAGTAACTTCTTCTTCTTGATAGTATTCAAATACCTGATACTTCCCAGGATTTTTATTTATTAATTAGTCTGAGTTTGATTCTCCAGGTAATATGAATAGGTTATATTATGTTATGTTTTATGTATTATAATATGAATATGTTCACAATATAATCTGTCTGATACTATGGTACAAGTCACACTTGCGAGTATCTGAAGTGCAACTTGAGTGTGGTAACTGATAACTCAGTCTTGCAGAACACGATGAAAGACTGAGAACTGCAAGAAGTAGTAAACTTTTTGCCTTTGATGATAACAAAAAATAATGAAAACTTCCATTCTTAATATTTTAAAATATTCCCCAAACATACCTAATAACCATTTGGAAAACTTTCCATGATTTAAAGCTTTTTCTGTTTAAAAACTGTTGATATAGATGTTTGTTTTTAATGAGAAATTCTACTTTAGAAAAATTTTGTTAACAACCAGGAAATAAAACAAAGGGAATTATTTCATTTGCAGAAATGGTGGGTCAAAATGTGCTAACTCTTTTCACTCTGATTTTTAATATTTCTTGGGATGTATTAAAGCTATAAAAGAAATAAACAAATAAATCTTGACAGAGAACAATTTAAAAAAAATCTGACAGCATAATTTTTTGTTGAGGTTTTAGTTTTTCTGCCAGTTTTGTTCATTGCCTACCTTGTTTCATTTGAGGGAATAGAATATTCGGGGTTGGAAGCTGACTATTGGAGTCTTGAAGCCATTTTACATGATCCCTGTAGCTGCCCAAATTGGGAGTCCAGAATATGAGTGTCAGTATGTTGCCTACATGTATGGTAATATCCTGTCTTGAGAAGATGATGTGGCCTTGCTATGGATTTTGTAACATCATGGAATAGTTTGGGTTGGAAGAAGCTGGTCAGAGTAGTCACTGTCCTCATGGGGAGGCAAATCATCACCCATCACTGTCTAACAGCCTCCAGGTGTATCAGGGCCAGGTAGTGACCCACAGCTGCCACGTGTGACAAAACAGGTGTTACTGGAGCAAGAAATATGGTGATCTTGCAAAAAATCTCAAAAGACACAGCACAGCTGGCTTCAATGGCAGTCAGGAAGGGACGGTTTCAGCTAAGACCAGGCTGCAAGGGAAAATCCTGCTCTGAGTTCCAGCATTTCCTCTGGAGGAAGAAATCCAAATAACAGAGATCTTCAATCAGCCCCACAGATGGGATGAAGAAAAAGTCCCTGAGAGTCCTGTGAACAGTGTCCAAGATGCCACCTGCATTTCCACCAAAATCTGCGTCTGTTTTGCATCCCAGTGCAGAGCCAAAATGCGTAATGTGGCCACTTTGACAGATGTCTCCTCTCTGCCTTACAGTTAACATGAACGTCTTGTGGTTGTCTGTGCCATTATTGTCTGTTCTGACAACAGATTTATGGTGGGACTGTCTTCATCATTTTAGGTGTTTGACATTTTACTTACAAATCACCGTGGTCTGATCAAAGACAAGGTCAACAGAGAAATTCCTATCTACTGCTTTGGGTTGGCCCTTTCAGATCACCTCCAGGCCAAGCTGCTGTTCCAGCGTGCTTTAAAATGCAACAAGCAACAGGACAAAGACCATGATCTGATATCACTCTATTGTTATGCTAAACAGTATCTTTTTCAGGTTAGAGGATTAATTATAAAGTTTTAGAGTGATTGTGAATTTTGTGCATTTCTGTGACAAATATGCACCAAATAATTGGCATTTATTGCAGAACAAAGAAGCTTATCAGTATAGCCTTACAGGAAGTTGTGTTTGTTCTCACCACAAGAGAAACTGAAGTTCCCTTGCTCAGCATTTGTCCCATCCTCATCAGACACCTAAGCTCTGCGGAAAAGCCTTGCTCCTGTGACTGTGCCCAGGAACGAGCTCGGTCCCTGCAGTGACGGATACGTGACAATCAGGGATGAGTGGTGTGTGCACAGGAGAAAGTGGGGGCTGCTCTGTGCACTGAGAAGTGTCTGGTTACTCTGGGTAGACATTTGAGCAGAGCTTGTCCAGCATTGAAAACGAAGTAAACACTCCAAAGGATTTCTTTGCAGTTAATTTCTTCCAGGTGCAAAAGCAAAGAAATTTTCCCTTCTCAACAGAATCGACCTCTCAGATGCCCCCTTCCAGTTCCTGTATTAACTACTAAATACAACTGGCTCCCCTCTCCTAGGCAGGGAAGACCTGCTGACAGACTAGCATTTACAATCAAAGGCTTCTTTTACACACCTGAATATTAAACATTTCTCTACAAAGCCTGTCTGGTGCCTCAGCTTTTCTGTCTTCTCCAGTTCATGAGGCCTTACACTTCTGTTTATTCACCTTCCTCCTTCTGAAGATAAATAATTAATAAAGACTTCATAGTTCCTTCCTACTTTCAGTTCCCCCACACGTTCAGCATGTAACCCCAGCACTCTGAACTTACAGCCAAAGTATGAAGCAGGCTCTTTTTCTGCTTTGATTTCCTCTGCCCATGTCAGCTCCTTCAGTTCTAATCACAGCAGTGACCCCATGAACCAGATCATCATCTTTTTACCAGTTCCACAGAGAGTACCTTAAGTTGATGAAAAAGTTGGATGTTGGTACCTGGTGACTCAATATACTGTGGCATCTTTTAATTTAAACACGAGTCATTGTGACAGGTGGGTTGCAGCCACAGAATCATTTGCTATTTCCACATAAATGCAAACAAAACCCCAGTGGAAAAGCCCTTATTTCTTACCATAAAACACATAGGATCTATCTCCCTTACTCAGTATATGAGACTTTTCTTCTACATTGTCTCCTGTGCTGCTTCTGAGGAAGCTAAAAAGCTGTGATTGACACAGAGGAAGCAATCCTACATGAAAGGGGAAAGCAGGGAATCCATCCTGATGGCAGTCCACTAGTGGCTTGCTTAGAGCAGCATGAACTCTAGATTAAAAAATTAACAGATTGTCATTATGTGGTGAGCTGTATATAAATCTCTTGGCCCACCTATTTCAGCTGTTTGGTTTTTTACCTGAATCTTTGTTACAGAGATGTTGAAATCTTGGCCACGCCTGAAAATAATAGTAAAATTTACATCAGAATAGATGGAGCCAGAATTTTATCTGAAGAGTAATACGTAGATGCCACCACCAGAGAACAGGCTTACCTGTAAGCATTACTGTTTGCTGGCACTAGTAATGGGCTGCGGCCAGCAGAAATGTTTGAGATAATCTGATGGCAAAACTGTCTGTTGTGAAGAGGTCATATGGCAGGGAATCCAGCCTTCCTATCAGTTTTCACTGCTAAAACCTTCTGTCTGGAGTATTTTTATTCCCTTTTGAAAAAACTATTAAAAGAGCTATTGAGCGTGCAGTGCTGGAACATTCCAGCACTATTTGTATTACATTTCACCAAGCACTAGATGTGAAAAATTAGTAAAAGCCACCAGCATGGGAGATGCAAGGATCTAGGGGCCACCCGAGCCAGAGGTTCTCTACCTTTGCAGCTTTTCACTGCTGAGGGTGGTGTGGGCCAGACAGACCCACAACATCAAGGGTTTCAAGCCTACTGTGGTTAAGGAAGGGCCAACATAACAACAAGGCTCCTTTATTTAATGCCTCCTGATGACAGGAGGAGTTACTATGCCCTCTGCATCTTTCAGTACCAAAACTGAAATTCTGAATAGTGTTGGATGCTTTGAACACCCAAGGGCCAAGCGAGGTCAGTCAGTAATTTAAATACAAATATTTCTGACAAGCTAACAGCACTGGTTTGTTGAGGAGTTGAAAAGAATAATTCAGAAGAATCCCACCTTTATCAAATGGTTCAGACTGACTCATTTCTGACTGAGAAAGCATAGTCACTAATTATTGCAGGGGAATGTGCGTATGCACCTTCCAAAAATTGATATGGCTGCTGAATTTCACATCCTACTCATCATCTCCCAGCAGATTTCTCAGTACTTGCTTAAAAAAAACCCTTCCTGAGTTGTATCTGAATGATGTAAGTGTTGTGTTAAGACAACTGATTATTTAAAACCAGAATGAGATTTAATTTAGCTACTCCTTTAAACAACGCCAAGGCAAGAATTGTTGTGACCACTCTTAACAAGGCAGACAGACAAGAAAAAGTAGCTGTGGCTTAATAAGGTTACACAGTAATTCATATAGTCTGGAAACAATTTTGTTATCCTTCATATGGTAATGATCGCTGCTTTTTTTTTTTCTCTTTACTTCTTTCCATCTGTTTAGGGAAGGAAGGTTTTTTTTTAAATAAGTCCTTTGTGAGGGCTCCCTTCACCCTCTCTGGATACAATCTTTTGCCACACCAGATGTTAGGACCCCTGACCCCTCCCCTGTGTCTCCCAGCAGTGCATCCTAAACATTTAAGACACTATTTTGAGAAACACTGCTTTTCTACTGATTTTGAACATTTTGAGGAATATTAGACAAGATTTTATTTGTTTCAGAGCATACACATCTCAAAAACATTGCAGACTTCAGATGCTGGCATACTGTTTCTCCCACATCTTGCTGTTCTTTCCCACTAATCCACTGGTGAATGGGTTGCTTATCTTTCTGCGCCTGTAAGACAAATGTATTTTACACCATTTGAGATGCAAATGTTGGGAAAATGTCTTCTATTTCAGTGCTCCCTATGCTTTTTCTTTGTATAGAATAAACAAGGACTTATTTTTAGACTCTTTAATCTGGGTAGATGATATAGATGCCTTACCTACTTTTCTGATTCAGAAAGTAGAACCACTGAATTTTGGTGCATCTCTTCATTTACTGCACAAGTTTAATGAAGGAATTAAGACTTTTGAAGGGTAGCTACAATTTTTAATCATGTGGAGAGTAAGGTTCATACCAGAATTTGTGAGTGTCTTCTCACAACCTATGATGCTACTCTTTTTTATAAAATATAATTGGCTTTAGATGACATTATACCCCAAATTTTTAAATTACCCATTTACCATAGGCCTCGGCAAGGTTTTACCTCCAAGAGCAAAGCTTGAATGCACCGGAAAACTCCTAACTTAATACATAAATATCCCCTGTATCTTGCATATCAACAGCACCTTCCATCATCTTTTTTTTTTCTCCCTCCTCTCTATCCTTTGTTACCAATTTCTTCTCCATTTTAATACTTTAGTTTTCATTTTCATACTTAATTAAGTACCCTATCTCACCTCAGTAATGAGCACAGTGGTGGTACCATAATATATAATTACACCTTGCTTGTTTTGGTCTTTTTTTTCTTCTCTCCTTTTTTAATAGAGAGAAGATGCTTTTATTCATCTCATAGATTTCTTTATTTTGCTTAAATTGCACGTGTCTTAGTTTATAATTTCAAAGTTACAAAGGAAATGACCTACCAAGTCTGGCAGGTGACCCTGTTCCCAGAGTCCTGACGTGGCACAACAGGAGTGGTGACATGCTGAGATAAAAAACATCTATTGAGAGCACGTCATAAACTTCAACCCAGATTCCCTGTGACTTAATCCAAAGCCCTTCACTGGTCCCAGAAGTGAATTTTAAGAAAGATTAAAATATGTATAGTAAGACTTTACCAGTCCCTTGGGAAAGCTTCAGCTCTGCCACCTTTCCCAGTACACGTACTCAGAGCTATTTAAAGTGCATGTATGTGAACCACTTGTGCTGCGTGTGGAAACTGCATGTGTGACTGAGAACTTGAGAAGTCACCTCAGGTCCTGGCATTGCAGGAATAAAAACTGTATCCAGACAACACAGGGGAAAGAAGGCTGGCTGAAAATGGATGTGCATGAACATTACATACATGAGTTGCAGAAATCTGTATGAGTACTTTTCTTCAGGAGGCTCTCCAGGCATTTGACTCTTAGTACTTCAGCTCCTCTCTCCATTCTTGGAATTTTCACACACAAGCTGACAGCAAATTAAAAATGAATGCAGCTTTATTTGATAGAATTAGATCTTATTAAATGTGCATATGAAATGTTAGCAGAATGTTTAAAAAATTTATTCCAACATTAGTGTATCATATACATCAGCAACATACTTAGCAGACAAAAACGCCACTTGGATTACACGACAGTACAAGTCAAACAAGTGGTACATGTAGAATAGTCAGAAACTCCATCTATTTTTGCTCCGTTCTGTTGCCTCAAACTGACAGCATTACAAAATAAAGTAAAAGCATACTAAGAAAATTTTCTAGAAAAAACAGTATAGTGTCTCATAGTAGCATTCTTCTTTTGCAGTCCTTTGCTTAGAACATACCACACTAAATCTTCCCAAGGTAAAAAAACCTAAATTTTAATTGCAAAAAAAAAAAAAAAATCCCTGATTGTATTACACCTGAAAGGTCAATTTTGTTTTGTGTAACTAATTCTAATGAGGCAATCCATTGTTGCTTAAATTACAGTAATTGCAACACAAAACTTTATTCACTTTGGTTAAAGGGCACTTTTAGATACTGAATCACATCAAAATGAAATATTCCAACAGTATGAATCAGCACATCTCCAAACTGACCAGGCCTTCCTTACTTTTGTCACTTTTCAAGAACACTTCAGGAAACTTATGTGAACCATTATAAACCCAAGCATACTGATACCTTTAGTCAAAATACTGCTTAATGGCAAGTAAAGGCAAACTATTATGTAAAAAGGTGTTAAGACTAATTTTTTTATGTGATATTAGCTTTTAGAATGACAACAGATTCCCTTTTCAACAGTTTCTGTATATGAAGAAGTAATGCTAAAATGTGTAATGACATATTTTTAAGATACATACATATTTATTTCTAAATAAGCTGATCCCAGGGGTTTTTCCACTTTCTATTGTCTGATACAACACATACAAAACATCTGTTTGTACTGCATTAAATAGCAAGTGATCTTAAAAAATAAGTTTGAAAGAAGCATGAAGTAGGAGTCCAAACATCAATTCAAATTCAGGGTCTGCATGCAGGGCTTCTGCATATCAATGCTGTATCCCAAACAAATGTATTTCCTTAGTTTCCTTCATCTTGCTTTTAAATAGCATTGTTCATTCACAACACACCTATTTTGCTGATATCTTTTCAAGGGGAGTATATTAGGACACTTTATTACTTGAAGAAACTAATCTTCCATAAGCAGAAATAGTACATCTAACACTGAATTTCCAAATATGTTTCCCGCTTTAACCAGGTTGTACATTTTGCACAGAAATATCCTTTTGTATCTTATCACCGTTCTGTTTAAGCAACTGTTACAAACCCATAATATCTAAATTAAGCAGTTTAATTAGCAGTATATGTGCAAGATGCAGCACAGTGCTTTCATTGTGCAAACTGTGGTGTTTGATATGTGATTACGACTGATGGCTGATACTCTTCTTTGGCTTACACATTAAGCAGCAGAGCTAATTTATTTACACATGCATTCTTCCAACAGATCCATTACTTCAAATATATCTGAATATTCAAGAACACGATCAGTTCATCATGAACATGAATTGCCAACATACTTGATTGATCAAGCAACCTTAGAGAATGAAGGTGAATAACTTACAGTAACGAGAAATGTACATCTGTATCAACTCCTTGACTGGCAGCCAAACCATGTGATGTGTGCTCGAGGTAGGCACTTAGTATTAATCCTTTTGCTAATAACAACAGCTCCACTCGGGACACTGATTTAAAACTGTAACAATATTAAGGTTACTTGCCAAGTACTCCAAGACACAGGCAAGGTTTGCTAAAATGAAATACCCTAAGTTGTGGTACTAGTAAACAGTACATCGCTCAGCTGATACGGAATACAAATGTCAATTTTTATGTGTATACTTGCAAGGAAGTATAACTTTAAAAGTGCAAATAGAGGAAAATTTTCTAATCTTGTCTACCTTGTGTATTCAGCATGAGAGAACTCAATAATCCGGTGTTAGGACAATCTGCAGTCTAGGCATGAACTGCTTTCCAACAGTCCACATGGCACTGAAACACAAGTGTGCCAAGGCAGGCATGGTTTGGTAACACTGAACAGCTCTCTCTGCAGGTTCACAGCATCCTGATGCCTGCAAGCACATTTTGGAAATAGGCACTGCCCTGCAGAGATCATTTTCACACCTTTTGCCAAATGCAAATAAACAAGGCACTAAGCATGGAAGCGTTGATATGTTTTAAATATACAGCAAAATCATAAAAATGCCTAGCTGCTTCAAACTAGAAAATGAGGGCACATTCTTAAACAGCTGGAAGCTACTTTGCACAAATAGTTATTATATATTTATAAACTCAGTAACTTTGTAGAAAAGCCACCTAACAAAACAGAAAAAGAAACCTTCCCAAAGATTCAAAACGGAAAAAAAAAGAACAACCCCCAAGCCTCAGGCTACTATGTATAAGGACAATAAGAGCATGAACATAGATTATTTGGCATCCTTAAAATCTTATGGATAAAAATCCAAGACCAAACCATTCAGCTAGATCAACTGGTATGGTGGTCCAGCTCCCAGTCCACTGCCATGGAGTGCAGGCACACTCCATAGTAAGCACGGAGGACAGACACACAGCTTTAGCCCTTTGCTGGCATTCACTGAGAATCCAAACAAAGAAATCAAAAAACGAGCAGCTTTGGCCAAAACCAATGCCAAACATAATCTTCCAATGGTAGTTTTTGAGAATGAGAAATTAAGTAACTGTTATTCTCCAAATCGTATACATCTTTTCAAAACCCACTGCAGTTAGGTGATTCCACAACATCTGCATTTAAAGAGCAAATTCTTCAGTACATTGTATCTTTATGAAAATAAATTATGGCTTTTTTTTCCCTTCACTAGTATGTATTAACTGAATTCTGTGCCTATAAATAATTCCAAGTGGAATTAAACTAATATGTCTTTAAAAAATCAATTCCTTCTATAAAATGTATAGAAGTCCAAAACAATGTTTTATAAGACATACTGAATATAAAAAACGCCCCAAACCTTAAGCCTTGTATCAGGAGTGTTCTATTTAAATGACCACATAATAAAAATAGTAATTCTCAGCATTTTCCACAGCAGTGGTCCTCTGTGGTATCCTTTTCAGCCAGCTGGGATACACCCTGGAACGCTGCAATTAGCAACAGGGAAGGGGCTTGGTGGTAAAAGACCTTATCATGTCCTGTGAGCCCTTTGAGGTTAACAGTCCCTATACCAGGAGTCCAAATTCTAGGATTACAAGATTACATTTACTATTCAAAGTCATGGGTAAATAAAAACCAGTGCCGAAATCATACAGTTAAGTAGATTTCCTAAACCTTGCAAGCTCAGTAAAACTTTTAAAGAAAAGTCTAAAATCTTTGGACTGAAAGAGAAGGGTTGAACTCTCCTGCAGCTTTCAACATGATGCATACCGAGCAAACCACAGATAAAAAAAGCTAAAACAAGCTAAATCCCAAACAGTCGAGTTTTTGGCTACATTGCTCTGGATAGCTCCATTCTCCCTTCCGTGGCGATGAACTCTTTTTCTGTGGCTTGCTTATCACCTTGGCACTGAAGTCTCTCCTTCAGTTTTTCAAGTTCATACTCATGTAGGATTTTTTGTGTTAAATACTTTTCACGTTTTATTTTGGCTTTCACATCTGAAGGAACATCAGGAATCATCCATGCTACAAAGAATTTGACGATGAATACAACATGCTAAAAAAAAATAAATTAACAACTCATTACCAAGTGGAACACTTTTTGCTTCATCTGACACCAATAGGTCACCTTTTGCTCACAAACAGAATACATTTCATTTGGCTGTCCTGGAACAATTCTTACCAAATTAATGTGTATCTAAGATGCACATGAAGATTAAAACACATCCTCTTATGAAGAAATTTTAATTCCAAATCATTAATGATTTAGCAAACCCAAGAGAAAAGTGTCAGGGCCTGAATCTTAACCATCACTTTTTAACTCCTCTGTGTGGTTTGTTAGAAAGTTCACACAGCTGTGCTGGTAACACTTAGCCATAGAGAGCTGATGAAACACAGCAGGGGAAGTGATGAGAAGAGCACTTTAACTACTCCCTTTTCCCTTCATAACTTGCAAAGCAGTGGCTTAACACTGACGTGCCACTTATCCAAACTATTGATTTAGCTGTTTTTAACCAATATACATCACTGCAAAATGCTGTCTGGATTTTGAATACAGTCATATCACAGCTCTTTAATGAAATCAAGATGAGTGGAAGTGCTAGGCGTGGTGGCTTTCATCTCTTACACTGGCATAAAGATCTTTTTTAATTTGCTTATTATTTTGATCAACATTAGCAGTCTCCTCAGCCGTTTTCACTGTTCCTACTCTGAGGTCAGCTCACTGAAGTTAAAAGGCCCAGTAACAGTATTAATTTAGGACATGAATACTTGGTATTACCTAGGCAACAAATTACTTTATACTCCCAGCAATTCTATTTTCTGTAACATTAGTAACAATGTAGAGAATCACAAGGTACCAATGTCAGAAGGAAATTTTGAAGGGAACATACCTCCATAATAATTATAAAGGCCAGTTTTGCAGCAAGAATGTGCCAGAACTGCATACTGTGTAAGTATTTCCTCTCATGATCCGGAGGATATCGATAGTCTCTGTACCTGTTGGAATGACAGACATGCAAAGGTGAAATGTCACAGTCAGCCTGGCACAGACTACAAGCTTAGTGACACTTACAAGCAAGTACAGCTGTCACTTAAGGAACCTTTTCTTGTTTTAAATGGTCTGTTTCCTTTTGCAGAAAAAGGTTGCCTCTCAATTTGTTTCTATCTTTGTGTTTGCTTAAGCACCCTCAGATACACAGCAACAGAGCAGAGATGAGGATGTGTGATGTGAAATTTGGTGCACAGGTTACTTGTTTTTCGGGCAATGATCAAATAATACAGGACATAGTGATGGGATGTATCACAGGGTAATGGACACGGATCGAATAAACATGACAGATGTGAACAGATTACAGACTGGACAGATGCAGGGTTTCATTAGAGGACAGACTTGAGTACATGTTCTACACCACCAAGTAAAAGTAGCTGTTTCCGGAAGTGCTGGGGTGGTTGGTTTGGGTTTTTTTTGTTTGCTTTGAGATTTTTTTCATCAAATCAATACTTTCCCAAAGTTCTTTTCCAATTATTCTAGAAATCTCCAATGCTTCTGGCTATCCAAAAAGGACTACTTTTTAAATGAAAGCAGGATAGGTCTGATTCTTGGTCCAATCAAGCAAAATAAGGACTGATTTTAAATACCGTATCTCATTTTCAGCTTTGGAATCTAAACATCCCCTTTATTCTGCTTCCTTGTCCACTTATGCAGCCTAAAAGTCTTTGAAAATATAGGCTGAAGTTCACAACTTTAGGGACATAAATTTCCTTCCTCACTCAAAAATCCATAGTGTAATTAAGTAAACAAAAAATCCAATGAAGAAAAAGAAAAATGCACATTAGCAACGAGACTCTTAGTGGTGGGTTTTTTTTGAGGTGATTTGTTTTTGTTATTGGCTTGATCTCTTACCACCTCAAGCACTGCCTTATTACCTCTTACCCTTTAGAATGATGAGAATGACATAATTTATTTTCTAATGGACTACTTAGATCTGCATTGATTTTTTATGCTGTGTTCTAAACAAAGTGATAAAATATTTATTATTACACCAACCTGCATATGACAAAGTTTTCTGGATTCTCTTTAGGTTCATGTCTCTTAGGAAAATCTGAGATTAGAAAAACTGACAAACTGTTGTTTATGTAACCAGACATAGGTGAGTCTTCATCTTCAGAATAAGCATAGTAGTAAACTAAACGAGGGATCATATCTGATGTGAATGCAACAATAAAAGCCTGAAAAAAAAAATGGAAAAAGAAATTAAGAAAGTGGCACACAAAATTTGTGAGTAGATTTATAAAGGGGTTGTGCTTCTATACTCTGTGATCCAGAATCTTTTAAGAAAGGGTGAGAAGCATGATTAGGGCACTTCACCTTGGTAAAAGATGCTGAGTGCAGCCTCTGCACATTTTGCCTGGAAGCTTGAGATACTCAAGGTGCTGAGGGTATCTTGCTATGCTGGCAGCACCTGCAAGTGGGTTTGTTGCCTAGGACGCACTAAAAAGGGACATCTCTTTTGCTCAGTAGTCTGCTTTACAGTATGCTTCCGATGAAATACTGGCATAGCATTTAGTCACCAACTTATAAAAACTATGTGGAGCCACTGCTCCCACAGGGGCATCCAGAAGCAGCTGACTGAGCAGAATTCCCACAGAACAGGCCTCATAGTGACAAGGACAAAAATCCATCTGACCCACAGAATTCATCCACCTTTCCTGTCCCCTCAGTTCCCTCTGGGCAATCAGTGTGCTTCATCAGACTAAGCTTCGTACTGGCTTATGCCATTCCAAAAGGCTGGAACACACAGACAACTGAATGAAAGGTTATGGCCAATAACATGTGGATCGGGAGCTGCACGCTGCCAACATATGGAGAAGCCAAACCACTTAAATGGTTTGATGGTACCTTTGTAGGTTAACATGATAACAGTATTGATGAAGGAGAATAAGCATCAGCTGGTTTTTAATTTTTCACGTTTTGAGTACATGGAAGGATCAGTGTTGACGTAGCACAGTTAACATACTTACATTAGTGACAACAGAGAGGATGGCCATCCCGTTCAGGATTTCCTGCCACACTCCTATGCTATGTGCTTTAGCAGCCACAGGTCTTCTGTACTGAGTGGTTAATTTCCAGGAGTCTACTCGAATCTCCAGGATATTATTCATCAGAGCAAGAAGGGGAGCCAGGGGAAAGGATGCCACGAAGAGAGTAATGAATCCAAACTGAATGACTGCAAGGGAGAAAAAGGAGGTGTCAAAATCTGCTCTTCCAAACGTATCCTCAGAATCACAGAGGTCTATCACCAGCAGACAAATAGCAAACCTCTGCCAGGCCGCCCAAGGCATCTTCAGCCCTGGCCTGAGCTAAGTGACAATCAGCCCCAGCCCCAAGACTTCTCCAGTCCCTTCAGGCTGCCATTCAGCAGTATCCACAGGAATGGGCATTTGGGTCCTGTGAAATGATGCTGCCAGCAGTGCTGGATACCAATCCTTTCAGGGTGCTGCAGGTCTCATATGAATGGTGTGTAACTGTAGGGGAACTGGGATGTATTCATCCATCAGATTTCTCAATTATTATTAGGCCAGTTTTGTTCTCTTGCAGTTTTCACAGAACAATCTCATTCTTCTTTTACTTATCAACTACACACTTCACAACCTTACCTCCACCTACTGTTACTGATTTAATCAAAACATGCATACCAACTCTATATGCAATAATTCCATTGGGGAGTCTTGACATTAGTTTAAGAACTGCAAATGAAATACACAAATGATCCTTTCAGTTGTTATCAAAATTAAGTATTTCAGTACAGAATGTGGTAATTATTGGTGCACAGCCAATACTGCCACTATATTTCAAATAAAGGAAACAGAATGTTTTGTCTGGTTTAGGTAGTGGATAAATATAAATTCCCATACATCAGTCATCTACTCCTCCATGATTTCAGCGGTAAGTTCTTCACCTTAGACAAGCAACAAAATTCCTACTTAGCAGCCCTGGGACAATGCTGGAGCACAGTGGTTCAGTTCTGGTTCTGGCAGAGCAAAGACTTGGCTGGCACCAGTGATTGTTCTGAGTGTATTAATTTCTCAAGACCACAGCCCTGTATCAAATTAAAGTGAGAATAACTCTACGCTTCTCTAGAACACTGAAAACTATTTCTGCAGAAATAAAGCAATACAAAGGTTCATTTTTCAACAAAATGTATCCTTGTAACAGCCAAATATTAACAACTTTAAAGTGTCCTTTAGATTTAGCTTAGCTTCAGTTTTAGTTTCAGTTTCTCAGGTTTTGTAAACTGCTGTTATATGCTGACATGCCCATGTTACCTTTGAAAACCCGATTTCCCTTGCCCACACTCCCTCTGCTGGTCGGACAGACTGAACGGAAGCACTGAGCAGTGCAAGACTAAAGCTGAAGAATCCGGATTCTCCTCTAGCCAGTTCGTAGATCTCATGTCTGCAGTACCCATCCTCACAGCATATTTGGCACTCATCCCATACTTAAAATTTCCACTGACATCAGCTAAGAGTATGCTTTGGAACAAGAAAAGAACAGACACTAAGGCAGCTGGCTGCACTGAGAATAATGTTCCCCAAACCAATGAGGAAAACAAAAAAGTCTTTGCAGTGTTTCTGTGAAATTCCCAGCAGTTAAAGATGCAAAGACAGCTCTTTTTTAAAATTGGGCTGACCTATTTAATGATTTTCAGCAGTTAATCATCCACTGTTATGCAGATGAAAGTGGCGGCATCAATCCCCAACAATTAATCGAGAAAATGTTCCTTTGAAAGTGTCAGTACAAGGTGTCCTGTCCTCAATTCCAAATGTGTAATTTTAAACTTACCCATTTCTAAATATTCATAGAACAGGCCTAAGGCTCCAAATGACTGCAGATCATGGTCTTGCTCCCAGCGACTGTATAAATTTTCGGGATTATTTCTGGCTTTCCGACGACCCCACCAGTTACAAATCCAGCTGAATATGCAGAAAAAGTTAACAACGAGAGAAGCAGATTAGATTGGCTCCATTGGTTAGAGCATGGTGCTAATAACACCAAGCTTGTGGGTTCAGTCCCTGTATGGGCCATTCACTTAAGAGCTGGACTTGATCCTTGCAGGTCCCTTCCAACTCAGATACCCTGTGAAGTCTCCCCTTCTCTGAGCAAGCTCCTTAATACAACATGCTTTTACAAGCATGGCTTTCACAAAAGAGGATGAAAGCCTCTATTAAATGAGTCTATGTGTCAGAATTTGTGCTTAAATTTACAGAGCTCTTCTTATCCTCCTCACACGGCAATCAGTCCTGCCAAGAATTTTCTCTGGCTGTAAGATGCGCATCTCAGTGTCAGAGAGAACTTACGGAACAATAGCTTCTTGGATATTTCCCCAGATCTGTTTGCCAGCCATGACTATGGTGAGCTGCGTCGTCAGTTCTATCAAACAGCCTGCAGGATCGCACTGGTGGAGACAAACTGGGTGTTAATGGACACGAATAATGGGTATCACCCAGATAAACTGTATTCTGCTACTGTATAAATGCAAGAAAGGAGATCTTAATACTTGTAAGGACAATACCTAATTTCCACATGGACTGCCAGCTAAGCTACCCTCTCAGGAAGGGTTAGAGAAGGGCTTTCAGTGTTTAATGTGTGAGAAGGAACACAGACCACAACATAACAACCATTTAAAGACAGAGTAATTCAGGGATGCTTCAGCAGGACCTGTGTGCAGCACACATCCCTTAGCCCCAGCAAGGTGAATCTTTTGCACTCAGTGAGCTCTCACCACAAGACTTTTTTTAAGACCTATGGTGAGACTCAATGGAATTTCAGGAGAACTGGGACCAAGGAAAGCTTTGTGATTTTTCACTCTTGTGACTGATAGATTTTCACTGCTGGTGCTTCCTGGACTAGCAACTGCAGGAAGAGCCATTGGAGGGCTCAGCATCAGCTTCAGGATAGCCAGCTGAGGTCCAGCTTAGCTCAGACCAAGCCTGGACTGTGCAGGTTGAAGGGAACAATCCGCCTTAAGTAAGAAAATCTTACCTCTTCATTTCGCCAGCGATTAAACATGTATGTGTAGGCACCTGGGTAACCAACAAACTTCCCTTTGAAGAAGGCCACGTAGAAGCAGGATGAATAGTAGTTGACAAACTGGAACAAAAACATTTTCATAGTGAGCCTGTTCTCATACTCCATATGAGTTCTGGGGATCTCTGTGAAACCAGAAAACAATAATTTTATGTTCCTTTATTCCCTTTAAAAGGATACAGATTCACAAATTTTCATCATGCACAGTGACCTTAAAGGAAAAAAAGGAAAAGAAGAACACCTACAAACATTTCAGCAGATGGAGTTCCTGCTTTCAGACACCCTACCCTTATTTTACAATTCAATGTTTGATGCAGGCAGGCAAAGGAAATTCATATTTAAAACTTTTATAAAGTTTAATTTCCCCTTCTTTGTACTGTCCATCAGCACTTGTCCATCCCCAAATGTTACACTGGGAGATCCAACAAGAATCTCAAACTACCAGGATCTCCTGTAGTATGAAGACTTCACTGTTGGCAACACACATGGTTATTTTTTTTCTTTGTGGTAGGGAAGTATGTTACAGTATTTTTTTCCCAACATGCTGTATGTGCATATTATTAAAATCAACAGAAACGGGATGGCCCATGTGCCTCTGAAAGATGAGGCTCATAATGGGCAGAAGAATAGGGGAGAGTACAGGCATCTTGGAGGTACTGAACATCACCAAACCTCTGCTTAGGATTTTGCTGCCTTTTTCTGCTCGTTGTCTATCACATTTGTATTTTTAAAGGCAGCAGGAAGCCCAAAGCATATTATTGTCAAATATCCTCTTAAATGATAACATATAACCAATTCAAGGGAAGTAGCATATGAAAATACACTACGAACATTCAAGTCCCTCTGAATTGGTCAGGACCTGGCAGACGTGTTGAACTCACCTCCCTTATTGTAAGGTTGTTTTACATAACCGAGTAAACTGATGTTTCCAAGCTCGGTGTAAGTTGCATGCCAGAACAACATGAGGTATTTACTGGGAACCTGACACTGGAGTGTAGGACAGAGGAGGCAGCACTCAGGTGAAGCAGTCTGACTAGCCTGCAGCTCCCTAAAATATTTTTATTTTCAGTGATCTGTTAAAATATTGATGTGGGGCACACCAGGTTCAGAGCACCAGAGGCAGGTTATACCTGCTTGCCTGAACACCAAATCTGGCCTAACCATTTCAAGGCGTTCAAGAGTGAATCAAGTCTGGGCAGACACTCCCGACAGCCCGGGCCAGGCGCAGCCGCCTCGGCCGCCCAAGGAGGGCAGCGGCCCCACCCAGACCTGTGACCTGTTGTGTTCCCCCTGTAACCCACCACCCCAGGCAGTGCTGACACTTGAGAAATCAATCCTCCACACTTGCAAACTAGCAAAATAACACTGCTGAGCCTTCACACTTACAATTCTTGCTCCTCAAGAAAGAAAGATTAAAAAAATTTATGATTTTCTGTTTGTTTCTGTGTTTGTTAGGGGCAGTTTTAGTTATTACTTGTTCTGGTTCTGATTTGGCCAAGAGAGATAAGCAACACAGATCTCAGAGACAAGAGATGGCTCATGATAAATCAAAAAAACCCAAATGCAACATCACTTTAAGTTTCTGCAAGAAACACCTTTCAATTATTGACTCGACTTGCAAGATCTCACAAAAAAAAAATCAATCAACTGTTTTTATGACAACTGTGTAAACTGCAAGTACCTAACATTTTCAGCTCCCCTCCCCAAGCTGAATATTCTGAAATTGTTTCTTTCTATAAAACACCTGCAGAGACTTCCGTCTCTAAATCATTAAGGACAAATAAAATGAAATTTAAAAAAAATATATGTAAGAAGGGCTCTCAGGAAGGATATTTCCAGCATGCAAGCAAAAGTCAAACATAAAATATACGATGAAAGTAGTCACTCCTTCTGGGCCTCCAGCTCTGGAGCAAGGTTACTGCTATCAATGGCTACTGCCACAACAACACATCTTGGGTGCAGCTTCTCATCCTACTCAATCTCTGCCTTCCATCTGTTTAATGCCAAATCTGTACAGCCAGAGCTAAGGGAAACAATGCTCAGAAAGAAACAGAAAATGTACTATCCGATCCCATCTCTTCCCCCAGACTAAGAGTCACGATTACTTAGTCTTTTTTTCTTGTAAAGATGGCTGCGATTTATTTTTTAAAATATATTGACGGGATTTCTAATTGAAATACTGCTAGCTCAAGACAGTCTGATCTTGCTTTGGCGACTAATATAAAACAAGGTGATTTTTGACTATGTTCAGGACTATGATTGTCTCTGTAGACTAGTTTCAATATAAGCAAGCATTATATGAAGAGAAACTAGGTTATGAGAACTCCTGAAATGCAGGGAAAAGGTTGTATGGCCGTGGATACACCTCAGTCATTGCTGCAAGCCACTGCAAGCTACAGAACTCCCACTGTGCCTGAGCTGAGAGCAACAGCACCTGGATGGTGTTCAATGCAATATTCAATGATTCCTTCAAAGTTTTGCGCCCTCAAGTAAGTACCCCTGCTTACCCATATCAGTAATCCAGATGGCTATTCTCTCATAGAAGAAGTTCAGTATCATGATGATGACAAAATTGAGGCAGGAGGCTGTGACTGAAGTTGCCAGCTGAGGGGTCAGCAACCCGCTGATGGGCTGCAGCGTCTGCGTGTTCTCCATGAGGCTGGCGAAGGCAGCGTACACTGCGAGGCGATACACGATCACAGCTATCATGCTGGCTATGATCAGGGACACCTGAGGAAATGAGGCACATGTGAAAGACACTTTCAGCTTAGTATAGCTATATTCTATAGCTGTATGCACACAGCTTTAAAAACAAGATGTAAACCATCATGCTTTGTATTTTTAAAATTTTATTCTTTGTGGGTATGAGTTCAGCAGCACTGAAATGCAAACTACACAGGCAAAATACTTTGTTATATTATGTGCATTAAAACCAACAAAATTATTTTGTTAACATCAGAACAGCAGACAATATAATATCAATATCTGAGAAAGTGCAGAAGAGTACAGACCAGAGATGGAAAGGAAAAGTTAGATTAAACTGCTCTGAAACTCAGTCTGCATTCTTTGTTGTGAATTCTCTTTTTTGTTTGCCTTTACAATTTTTTCACTGTGTCTGTTAACATCAAGTAAGTCACAGAGAAAGTTATCCCCATGCTAAAATGTCCAATCAAATTACTAATTATTGACAGACTTCCAGTGTCCTTTTAAAAAAAATTATCAGAATTGAAGTGCACATTAAATGATAGCATGAAATCTGCAGGACAATAATAAAAGCATGTGTTAGCATCATGATTAAAACCAATTTGTGTTAATGTGATGATCAGCAATGATCAGCATCTCTGACATAAGGTAAAATGATCATTCAAAAAGATGCTCACCCAGAACAACACTGTAGCTCCTGAGATGCAGAATCTCACAGCCTGGCTAGTTAAAGGCAAATAAGGCTCCATCTCCTGAAACAGTCAAGCACAGCACAATTCATCTTATTCCCACATCTTATTCCAGAATCAAGCAGCACACAGAGCTCTCACCAGCTGAAGTGTGTGAAAAGTGGTCACATCCAAGGGAAACCATCCAGAACCCTGCCCCTCTAAAATGGCAGACAGGACACAATTTTGAGTGTTCTGGGGGCAGGGGGCACAAAAAAATCAGGACAGAAGTGGCCATGAAACTGCTACAAGTAAAGACAGTACCTCAAAAGAATGGTTAAACTTTTGCAAAATCAACCAGTAGCTAAAGGAAAAAGACCAACTTCCTGAGGTGAGCAGGCCACAACTATTACTGTAATGCTAGGTTAGCTTTCAAACAGTTCTCAGTTCACAACTGGACTCAAGTTTTATAAATTCTTCATGCTGAGATTCTTTAGAATTTGTCATTTGGATGTGCCAATCAGAATCCTTTTCTCCACTCCTTCAATTTTACTTGTTTTTTCAGTTGAAGAAATGGCTATGAATGTAGCTGCCAAGCTTTGCTGCAGCACCAGGCAACTGGGTCTTAGCCACACCAGTATCCCCAGATAATACAGGAACAATTTTCAATGCTCATATGAAGTTTTTGCAACCAATTCTAGTTCCTAAAATATCAAGAGTACATGTTTTATGATAGAATCTTCTCTTTAAGAACTAATGCCACTGGAAGAAGATCTAGTGAAAACTAATCTGAATTTGGTAAATCTTTGGGACAAGGCACTGCAGAATGCTTACACTCCTCTTGAACAAAGTGGCATTGAGTACTACAGATGGGTGCAGTCCCAAATGTAATGTAGGCAGTAATGTGCAATGACAGAGTGTAAGTTTGAATCGAATGCTTCATTATTTATGTAAATTAGAATTCTACTGTGATCAGAAAACCCAGATTTTAGCTATAATCTAGTTAAGACAGTTCAGCACCATGAACAAATAAATTAATGGTGGTCTCAAGATTGGCAATTTCGGTTTCGGTGCACTTAGAATTTTGAGTCATGAATCATGATGAAGTAATTTTCTGAGTGAAGCAAAACCGGCTGTGGCACACAAGAAAGTCACTGTCCTGTAGCCACGTAACGTTTTGGTTACTGCAGAATTAACTTATTTGAAAGCACTGTCCTTTCACATGTTCAGTATAGCACAGGCTCTAATAGGAGGAAATTGCACTACTATGACTGGTAAAGGTAGCCTATAATTGGGTACTGATAAGGATCACTGATAAACCCTACTGCAAAAACGCTTCTGAAAAACCACTGACAGGCAATTAAAGTGTCATAAAATAAAGGCTTGTATAGTCATTGAATTTTTACAGCAATTGTTAATGCATACTTAAAAAGTACAGAGGAATGCAGTATCTCACACTGAGATAAGAGAAGTGTATTACAGTCCATTTCTACTTCCTCAATAAATTTCAAAAAACCCTATCTCACCTAAGGGATCTGGATTAATTCAGAGAGAGAACAATCTTCTCCCTCAGGACAGCTCTACAAGCACACCTAAGCCTTTGGCTGTGCCCTGGTACAGCTGATTCACCTCACCTGGCTACAGGTTTTGGTCCCTGCTGCACACAGCCACTGCCAACCAGTCAGCCCATTATTGCCCTGTCCTAACATGATCACCCTCTCTTGCAGAGCACACAGGGGCCAGCACCTGCCTGCTGGAAAGACCTCCCCCTGCTCTTTCGCTCAGCTGCAACACAATCACCAGAGTCTGGCAGGGTTTGGGGCCTGTGCAGCCACGGAAGAGGGGGGGTTTTGAGCCTGAGCATACACAGGGACGCAAAACAGCAAATAACACATAACTGGCAGGCACGTGATTTCAATTAATAGAGCTAACTAATAAAAATTGATTTACCCGAACCTGTTTTCCTGAACATGCGGGAATTAATACTTCAGCAGAGCTACACTCTTACACATAGTGCACTGTTATCAAAGAGCTCTGTGCAGTGTACACAGCACTAGTTACAACAGCAGAGTTAATGCTGCGTGTGTGGAACAGGGAAAAATCCTCTCTCACGAGAAATAAGATTAGTGTACGTATTTCCTAATGATTAAAGAGACGAGCCCTGAAAGACAGGGCTACTGTTTATAGAACAAAGAACACATTCTGGCTAAGCATATATTTCCTTTCTGAAGACTGTGTTATCTAAGTATACCTAGGACTAGTGACAATAAGCTATTTATATGCCATTCCATGAAAGGGAAAAGATGATTTAAAAATACATCAAATGGATGTGGTAGATGTTGTGTTGGAATGCACCCAGCTGATCCCTAAATTTGTCAAATAACTCTTACCTAAAATAAACTTGAATGAAAACCATTAACATCTAATATTCATATTGAGGTTTTTACAGAGTTAAATAGGGTCAGTAATTGTATCTCAGTTAGATTTCAGAGAAAAGACTTCGGCAACCTTCATCTCTCTGGTGTTCCCCAAACAAAGCGGTTGTGTATCAGAAGCAAAACCACAGCTAGACCAATTTACTACTTTAGATCATGGTGACTGCTTCTTCGTATGTTGTGTACGGATAAGAAAGAGTGGTTTTAAAGGCATGAAGGTTTCAGAGACTGCTACCCTGAAATGTGAAAGATGCTGTAAAAATGGTGTCAAAGCCATAAACTTTGCCATTATTTTCCTGATTTAACACATCAACTTCCATGTTACGAAACTTTCGGCACACAACTGAACTTGCACACATGTCAATGCAGCATGTTTGTTACCTGAGTTACGGGATTCCTCTTCTTCTGGGTACATTTTGCCTCGTACTCAGGCCTCAGCTGGAGCTGTTGCTGTTCCTCTTCAAAATCAACCAAATCCCATTGATATTTCAGTCTAGCTTGCCGCCTCTTCCAAAACTCCAAGAAAAGTGTAACTACAATTTAAAAATGTTATAATAGAGTCAAGGAAGAAGTGAACAAGTTAATGAACCAAGTTAAACATCTGCACTGGCTTCTTTTCTGTGGTTTATTATTTATCCTTATGGTGTGACTCACCTATTTTTACTGACTACCTACTATAGTTCACAGATAAGATCACAATATGGATCTAGTGATTTATAGCTAATAAATTCCAGAAGTGGATGACAAGGAGGATGCCAAGACAAGATATAGGTATTTCCATGGTTATGATGATCATGTTTAGTTAGTTTAACTACTCTGCATATGCAAAAAGCAACATGGAATTAAGAAAAGAACCTGATAATTCAACGAATTGCTGTGTAACACATAAATAACACATAAATAACTATTACAACAAATAAGCAGAACAGTTTTCAAGTAGTATGTTCAAATATTTCTGTTGCTTTTTGATGCTTACTTGATATCATGGTCATTTTAAAGACAGTGAACGTCTGATGATTTTCATGTGATCAAGAGTTGGCCTGGCTTAAGAATTGTTTGAGACGCTAGAGGGAACTGATTTCACATATAAACAACTATAAAATTTATAATACTATATAACACTTTAAGAGCCCTTTACAAACTACTTTAAAATGTAAACATTTTGTAATCTGACTGTTCTTATTGGAACTGGAGAGGTTTTATGGTTTAAACAAAACCAGGAAAGCTTATCTTCTGCAGTTCTAAACGCTTTGGCTGGTACTTCCTGAATGACTAATCCATGTCACGCAAGTGAAACCAAGAAAAGTTTAGTAAAACTGGCCATACAAAAATCTTACTTGACAACAAATACACAGGTTTTCTATTAGCACACAAGAATCTTTGTGAGTTAATGAAATATCTACATACAAGCTGAAGATTTAATTATGATATTTCATACAAACAGTATGAAACAAGAGAAATGTATTAAAGGAAATAAGAAACAATAACTATGGTATCCTGAATTTATAAACCTTCATAGAGTTGAAGAACAGAACATGTATTCAACACAATATGATCTCAAAAGTCTGAAGAAGTATCACTGGTGTTCAATTATGATTATAGAGGCCAGAAATCCACCTATTTCTACATCATCAAAACACACTACAATGTATGAAGTTCACTGGAGTAGAACACAACGAATTTCCTCATCCCAAAAGTACAGCTAGTAGAGCGGCAGTGATGGACCACCATCCAGTGACAGGACACAAAGCCACCCACTCCCTCACAGGGACACTGATGATGTGCAGGGCTTAGCAGAGAGGACTCTCATATGGGCTGCATAAGGTTGGACCCCTCTGGTTACTAAGGAAAGAATCAAATGTTAGCAGTTAATAGTACACAATGCTTATGATATTCTTATGGTATCCTAGATGCCTGCTGAATTTTCTTTGGGTTTTTTAAGTCTTAATTCTTCTGTAACTTTAAATTATTTTCACTCTTTCATCAATTTTACATCTGAGGCAGGATATTAAGGTGAAGCCATTATTCCCCTTCTTCCCACTTCATGCAGTGTCCCTCAGCAGCTTGGCCAAGATCTCCTTATTGCTTGACATAAAACTTATCAAATGTACTCACCCCATATGCCCATGAAAATGGCAAAAAAGAGAGTTGCCACGTTGTCAAACAAATGGGAATACTGCAACAGAATACCCAGGAACAGGTCAGTACCAAGACAGTTTTCAGGATGAATGAAAAGGACGAGTGGCTGCAGAACCAGATACAGACCTGTGAGGACTCGCAGGTGGTGTTTAGTCTCCAGTATTCACACTCTCGGTCACAAAGCGGGCACATGATGATCTCTCCTCCAATTGCAGGGTCACAGATCTCTTTGCTAAGGAGGAAAACATTGTAAAGTATCTGTTTCCACAGCATCTTAAAAGCTGTTATATGAAATTTATTTTAAAAAATGAATAGGAGCTTCATTTGTTCAAAGCTCAACATTTGCAGCTTCACAGCAAAGATGCCACATCTTGTCACATTCACTGGTGTTACCCAGTGGCTGGTCAGGGCAAGCCAAGAATGAAGCAGCTGCTACAAGGAGTATTAACAATTCCCTCAGTATGGGTTTTTTGGCTCTATGAGTAACGAATCACGAGTCTGTCAGGGGCTGTACTGCACATGCACTGCTTTCAGGCAAAATATAACTCTCAATCAGGTTAGCAATGACATCAAAACACCTTTTCTAAAAGCAGAGATACCACTTCAGCTTTGATATATGCAGTAAAATTTGCTACTTCAATTTAATGACAGTGGGTGAAGTTTACAATCCTGTGATAGTCCTTTAGTATCCAGAGAAATCTCAATATGTATAGCAGTATTCCCAGATGAATTCTTAACCTAGCCAAAATACAAGTCTCGAAATTACATTATTCAACAGAACAGATGAGAATTTTAACCTGTTACTCATCTTTTATGGTTAAAACTCAAAATTTTATGGAAGCCTTCTTACAGAAAACAGTGAGCAACGAAAAATCAACCCTCTTTTCCTCTCCGCGCTCACAATCCCTGAATACAAGAAATCTTTGGACTTCTGATAAAACAAATACTATGCTTATTTAAAAAAAAACAAAACCAAACTACAGCTTCTAAGATACTGGATCCCTCTGATGGGAGAACCATGCTGATCTGTTTTACTCATGCTTTTGGTTAGTACAAATGGTGACCTACACAAAAAGGTCAGACTGCTCTGCAAGACAGATTAAATAGACAGGCTTAAGGCAACAATAAATATTTAAACAATTTTGAGAGATCTAAGAGGTTCACACATTGCAGGTTCTCCAGTGCAGAAAGCTATGGTCAAAAAAATACTACTTTTGACCTACAAGTTGAGTCTTACTAATTGATAGTCACAAGTTCTGCATTAGTGGTCCACCACCTTTTCAGTCAATAAAGACAGCTGAAGAACAAATTTGTCTGCTCCGACAAGCTTTAAAAGTTTGTTACTTATTGGGTAACAAGAGTAAAATTTTTTTGCAAGAATAAAATTTTCACACTGCTAGCTTTGGCCCAGGAGATTTTCAACATTATACTCACCTGCTCATATTTTCATCCATTGTAAATAAGCCATAAAGAAAACAGATTAAGCCAACAACTGCTGCAAGGAATAACATCTCGGTGTAAAATCCTAGCCAGGCAAAATAGATTCCAATCTTCTCACCATAGTACTTTCTGAATAAAAAAAAAAAAAAGGCAATTTTAACAGGAACACAAAGCAAAATTTAAAACTGTAATAGAGTAAACTGGCCAGAGTAAAAGTGAAATGCTTGGCAAAATTCTCTTTTAACAGAAGAGTAAATGCATTGAAGTACTGTGGAAAATGAGGTCTGAAGTTGGCCATGAGAAGTTACTCAAGCTGCATGAACAAGGTGAATGATCAGGATAGGCCTCATGTGTCCCTGTTTTCCTCCTAGCAGAAAGTCTAACTTTAAAATCACTCTTTTCTACAGGACAGTGTAAGTGAAGATTTACTTTCCGATTTTTCCAAGGAGTTACACAAATGAAACAGCACAACAGTTCTGACCATATGGTTAAAACAAATAGGTAATCCACAGAAATACAACCACTTGTGTTCCAAACAGGGAACTGTAACCTATGAACAAAGCAACATTCTATTGTATCATATCAGCTGAATCAAAGAGATCCTAAGTGAGCTTAAATTTGGGGTTAGAACTAAGAATCAAGCTTCCAAACTGATTTTATCAGTAATTTTTCGAGTCCATGTTGAAATTTTAACATTTCAAATAAATTTTAACTTTTTTTTTTGCAGAGATTGATTAAAAAAAAAACTAAGATATTCTATGTATGTGTACTTTACAGCTGAATTATCTGTAATATACCTGACCACAAGAGGACTGGCTAGATGGAAAGAGGCTTAATTTGAGATAAGGCATTTTTCCAGTTCTCAATAGAAAGCTGTGTCATGTCCTCCCAGGACATAGTGCCCAATTAATACCCAATTCTCACTGGATTTTAAAAGTGGTAAAAATTTCCTAGCAGGATCAAGTTACAAATGAATACACACTGTATTACAGTGAAAATCAAGGAACCATACCAACCCCCAGGCAGTATTTTACCTGATGAGGTCCAAAGGCTGCTCTTTGTAGAAGCGCAGGAAACGGGCCCACTCCATGTAGAGCGTGTACCTCTCACTGTCACAGTTCGGGTCGGTCGCCTTTTTCCAATACTGGCACTGTGAGCAAATCAGAGTAAGGGCAAAACACCTCATCGACAGGCTCAAATACTACATTGAAAGAGACAAACAGTCATGATGATGCATCCCTCTTAAGACTGTGGTGTTTGTCATTATCAGGTATCCTAACTGTTAAATACTAAGAAAATTTTGGAACTTAATCACTTTCCTAGAAATTAAACAGCATAAAATAACCACAGTTTCTGACAGCTTTTGTAATTTTATTTTTTGCCACAGAACTCTGCTTCTAGAAGTATTTGGCTATGTCAATTATTCAGTTTGTGATCTTGGTTTTCCTTTTTTCTGAATGTCTCTCTATCACAAAGAAAAGCAGGAAAATTGGTTTCTAAATAGAAAGCAACCAACAAAAGTTTAAGCAATCTAAAGTTTGCATTTTTAAAATATTCTGAAAGATTAAATAATTATTTTTAGACAAAGACTTTTGAGTCTGTCTTACAAGTTTTAGAATTATTTTGTAAGATTTCTTAGCATTTAAAGTTGGTTCTGGTTGTAGAGAAGAGATTCTTGCTTTTTACTGTCTGTGGTTTTGGTAGTCCCAACAGTATAAAGTACTTCCCAGCCTAGACTAGCATTCTAGATCCTACTTAGCCAAACTTTCCTCCTGAAAACCTAAGGAATGTCCATTCACTCATTCATCTTTATTTTCTAAGAAAAAAAAATTTCAAACATTTAAAAATATAAATCTATATACAGTATTTAAACATGTCTTATGGTAGAATTCAGAGATATAAATAAGCAAGTTAAGTTCACTAAAGCATTGAGACATCTGAAATAACCATTAAAAAACAAGGAGAGAGAATTTAAGATTAAAACAACAAATTAAACACAACATTTAGGAGGAAAAGAAATTTAAAGGGAAAAAACCCATGTAAAACACTGTAACCCATCTCTCTCTTGTTTCCTCCACGGAATTTCAGGACTAAATCTGCATGTGTCACATTAAAAACTGACCTTACAGCAATACTAAACACAGTATTTACTATCCTTACCACATTGGGAGTGAGCTCACACTGGGTGAGCTCCCCAAAGCTCACCAGGAGATGGACAAGTGACCATTCCACACTGAACTGCAGGGTTCAGGCAACTCATCTGACTTCCACCCCAAAATGATCCCACGAGTTTTCCTCTAACTGCAGAAGAACTGCACACTCTGTGTAACTCCAGGATGTGTGTGTACACACCCTACAGACACACACTGCTGAATGCAGGCATCTACTGTAGGTACTCATTCCTTGCTATAATCTAAGGTATTACTGCATGGCTCGTGTCATCAACATTACAGGAATATGAAGGAATAAGTCTCTAAAGAAATGATGTGACTGACACGTATTCTAAGAACTCACCCAGAGGAAGAAACATTTCAGCACATAAAAGCCAAGTAGTAGGGCTGACAGATTTGTCTTGTGTGTTATAAAACAGAATCAATTTCTGGGACAAATTGAAAGGTTTGAGTGTATTTTCGTATCTCCTGGAATAGCAAATGTCACAGCACGTAAAAGAATGCAAACACTGAGAAATGCTCAAGGAAGCAGAAAGCTAAAATACTTACATCATGAAGAGGATATGCAGCTGTATAGGTGCCATTGTTCAGCAGTCTCTTAATCCCAAATTTTTTCTTCCCTTCTTCTGTTCCATATGGGCAACGTGTAAGAATATAATTAACCTGAGATTCAAGGATGAGAATTTCAGACCTTTCCTATTTTAAGGCCATTTAATAGAAACCTATAATGGATGTGCACAGTGTACAATCTGCAGGAACAACATGCAAAAGCAAAAAGTATTTCTTCTGAAAATAAAAGAACACTGATGGCACATTTGCCTTGCAGACATCCAGAAGATCTGTTCCAACTGATATTACTCTATATTTCTAAGCAAGATGCACAGGTACCCAGGCCTCACTCCTTCCCTGCATGAATATTCTGATGGGGCCGTGTGAATCTACATGTAAATGTAAATAGCCAAATTCACATACGTACTATTCTGTTTCTCATGGACGGTGAGAAGAAAGTGCTCTCATCATTAATGAGGTACAGCTCCTGCTTGTCCTTGCTGAATGGTGCCGTGAAATAGTCTGGATCAGGGTGCATCACCTTCTCAGGCAGCCTGAGTGGGAATAGCACACAGTCCAGGGGGTTCTCCACCATGGAGGGGATGTCATTTTCCTTGATGGGAACTTTAATGTTCAACACTTCTGCGTATGTGATCAGAACCTCCCACGGCGCATGGATCTTCACAAAATAAATCTTGCCATCTTCAGATTCCTGATCCAGAGACGTTAAATCAGGCATTAGACCAAACAGTGTTTTATTGAAAGATTTATGGGATTTTTTTTTTTACAAAATGTATTGCCTTTTACATATTTTTGAAGGATTTAAAGAAATAGAAAGAGGAGGGAATAGAAGGACTTCCTCTGTGTGTACGTGTGTGTGTGTGTGTAAATATTTAACTGAAAAGCTTATCTGAGTGATTGGATGTTCATAAAAATAATCTTTGCACTACTAAAAGCTCACAAAGGCTTTTCAAACATGAATGCCATACACTGAAGCATGCAAATTCTCATTACACTGGAAACATGAACAATAATCTTGTCATAGGCCTCATATAACGGGTGTTCTCCTAGTGTTGCTCTGCATTCACAGCAGAAGTTGGCAATCAGAAGGGTTTTAACATTGCTCAATGAATTCCCCACCTGTGGATGTTACAGTCTGAACTTCATCACTTTACTTTACTCAACCTCATCATTTTACTTTACTCAACTCAGCCTCTGGCACACTGCATCAGTCAAAATTGCGTGTTCTCCAGTTATTACACCAAACAGTACCACTAATCAAACATCCTCAGGTTGTCACACCAGGGTCCTTCCTCATAATTACAACATCCAGTGGGCGTAACTAATCCATTCACTGCCTTCCAAACTTGTTACTCATTGTTAGGTGGGATTTAAATCAGCTATAAGCATACTTCCCATTTATGTGGATTTAAATCAAATCACGGCTATTTTGCCTTCTTCTTGTTATGAAAGCAAAGCCATTCTTATCATTATGAAAGCAAAAGCAAAAGCTTCCTCTTGAATCAAAACTATTCTGCTTCCACAATTCTTATCAATGTATCTGGAAAAAGGACTCAAATAAACATATTAATCTTGTTTCTCCAAAATTAGTCACCCTCCATTGAAATCCATGAGCATAATTCATAATTTTTCTCAAAGAAACAAAGTGGTTTATTAATTTCCTGGTCTAATCTTTTGG
>VYXC01001796.1:10599-52732 GCA_013397175.1 Platysteira castanea | reverse complement strand
TTTTTTTTTTTTTACCTTCTTGTCCTCTGTTTCTAGCTCCAAACCAGCCTTTTGCAGGTTCCTCTCAAATTCTTTTCTCCTTTCCTGAAGAGAAACAAAGACACTTTAGTAACTGATGAAGTTAGCAACTAATTGATCACTCACCGATGACTCACTGGGCTTCACTTCTCTCAACTGCCCTGATGACAACCCCTTTACACTATGTGACCTTCTAAAAGCAAGCAGACGAAAACCAGCCGATGCATACCAGGCCACTTTCGAGTGAGGGCCAGCTTTGTGATGGGAACACATCAGGAACTGCACTGGCTAGCCACAGGACACCTACTGGGTAGGAAAAGGCTTATTCTGTGCTATCTCTGTCATCAGAGAAGCAACTGATGTCTCGTGTCTTGAGCACTTGAGCACAGCCTTCAGGAGGCTGGTGTGTGGGGTGTGTGTGTCTGTTCAAGTTTAGCTATATTTCCAAGAGAATGTTGAAAAGAAAAATTCTGGAAGCACATGGAAGACTGACTGCTTGCAGTCTCACCTATTTGCCAGTTATATAATTACGCCTGATAGAGATAGTAAAGTACTGATTACAGACAATTCAAACAGTATTTCACAAACATCACTATAAAACTAGATAAGACCAACACATCACCACGTGTGCTTAGCTTCCATAAAGTCAGCATGGACTGCATGCAGAGATAACAAACCTGCCCGTGGCAGTGTGCGGTGGCTGCCTGACCTGTGTGAGCTTCATACTCTTCCTTAACTCTGTATTTTGCAAATTAAGTCCTAGGTGATGTCCTTGGGGAAGAACATTTTCTTCCTCTCCTTCTCTGTATAATTTTTGCTCCTACTGAGTGACTGCATTAATTTCCTCTTAATTATATAAAATTTGCTGAAGAACCACCAGAGTAACAATAAATTAAGCCAAATATTGAGCCCTATCCTCTTTAAAATGTACAAGCTAGACCACAAAATAACTTCTGGCTAAACCCTGCCACATTGTCTAATATTTGTTCTATTGAAAAGTCTTAAATGACAGTTTTCAAACATATTTTTAAAAATCCCAAAACACTGTTGTTTTCAGCCAGTTTTACTTTCCTGCTTGTCTATGAGGATGCCATTTTTGCATTTCAGTTTGCATAAACTACTCAGACAAATGAAGGCAGACTGAAGAATAGGCCTCAAATGTACCCTAAAATGTATTGATGTGTTTTCCTGTGTTAGTGGCCTCTCATTTTTATGTGTCACATCTGATTTTGCCTAATACTACTAGATATTAAATTAGACACTGGACTATATAAACTTGCGAATATGATAACTCCTGAGTTCTAGCACATCCTGGGGGCAAAATCAATTCCATGCACTATTTGCATCCTACAAACCTGCCTAAATGCACCTGTATAAACACGCCAGAGAACTCTGGTTTGCTGACAGGATAATCAGAGAACAACACAACTAAAAGGTGATTTAAGAATGCATGCTAAAATGCTGTAGAAAAGCTGACATTCAAGCCTAGTATCCAAAGCTATATGCTGCCCTGGATTACCTTTTCTCCTAACAAAGCACACTAGTGTGTATTCTTTCTCCAGCAAACACTGGAAGAGAGCCAAGCAAGTCAGCTCAGAGGGTTCTGTGCCATGAGACAGCTTCTCTGCAGCTCAGGAACAGAGAGAGCAAAAGGGTCTGGCCCCAAACTTATCTTTCCTTACAATACACTTAGTGTGATAAACTGCAGTGCTCTGATAGAAATTATGCTCTTTTTACCACCTTGCTCTTTTCCCATAAGCCCCCTCCTGAAACCCATGCAATGTACTGTACTTTCCAGTTAATGGGAAAAAGATTTTTAAAAGGAAATCAATCTGCCGCAAAAAATTCCTCCCCCTTTTCTTGCCAAATACTGGGTTTCTCCATGTCACCATCAAAGGCTTAAAATGGACAAAACGTATCCTTCAGCCAGAGCTGGTTGTTTTTAATGTGCACTTGTTAGAATTTTAAGCTTACTGCCCCAAACCTAATAAGCTGTACCTGGTGCATATGTTTCTGACTCTCCTGTAGATGCCACTCTGCAGTCAAAGAGAGATGAGGGAAGCTCTGTAAGTCATCACATCCACCATTTTATGTGGATATCTCACATAATGTGGGATAAGCACAGACAAACTTTATCATCTAACACACGCTGGGCTGTAATGAACCACCCCAACAAGATTAACAAAGCAAGATCCAAAGTCCAGCAGTACTATTATGCCCAATGCAAATGCAACGCTGCATGATCAGGTATCTACAGAAGAGAGACAACTTCTATAAACCTGACTGTGATAACAATGCTGGTACGACAATGGGTAACAGTGCAGGCCCTACTCCTGGTGGGTCCCTTCCAACTCAGCCATATGCTATGATTCTGTGATTCTATGAACTCCTGGCCCTGCACAGGACACACCGAGTCACACCATGAGCCTGAAGGCACTGTCCAAATGCTTCTTGAACTCCGCCAGGCTTGGTGCTGTGACCACTTCCCTGGCGAGCCCGTTCCAGTGCCCAGCCACCTTCTGGGTAAAAAACCTTTTATCTCCTAATACCCAACCTAAACCTCCCCTGACCCAGCTTCATGCCATTCCTCTGGGTCCTGTCACTAGTCTCAGAGAGAAGAGATCGGTACTTCTCCCTCCTTTTTCCCTCACAAGAAAATTGTAGACTGTGATGAGGTTTTCCCTCAGCCTCCTCTTCTCCAGGCCTCCAAAACAAATGCCCTCAGCTGCCTCTTATAAGGCTTCCCCTCCAGGCCCCTCACGAGGCCCGTCACAAGCTCCGTGGCCCTCTTCTGGACAGTCTCTCAACCTCTGTCTTTTTTTATATTGTGGCACCCAAAACTGCCCCCAGCACTTGAGGTGAGGCCACTCCAGCTCAGAGCAGAGCAGGACAATCCCCTCCCTTGCCCGGCTGGTGATGCTGTGCCTGCTGCACCCCAGGACAGGGCTGGCCCTCCTGGCTCCAGGGCACTGCTGACTCATTGGACTTGATGATTGCTGTGGTCCCTTTCAACGTAGGATATGCTGTGATTCCTTCTGCAACTACCAGCCAAACTTCTGCAAAGCTGCATGGAGAGGTGCCCAGTTCAGACTGAGCCCAGCTTTCAGCCACTCCTGCAGACCCGGGGATGCAGCTGCTGACAGGGCTAACGGCAGCAACAAGCATCTGACACTTGCTGCCCATGGCTCCCTAACTCTGGCCTAGCTGGTACCTCTAAGAAAGCAGAAGTTTCTGTCTGAGATGGTGAAAACCAGGAAAGGAACTAAATAAAATTTCCTTCTGAATCTCTGTACCCCACTAGGCACAGGGGGACTTTGCTTCCAGTCAACATAGGAGTGAGTTACTTTGCACAGAGATCCCTGATTCCTAATGCTCTGTAGTTCTTGTGAAGAAATATACTTATGGACAGTAAAGACTATGTCCTGGTCATACATCAATACTTTGTTAGATATTTTTATAAATTCTATTTATTTTTTCATGTTCACATGGTGGTGAAATATTTCCACTTACGTGCTGGAGGTTTTAAGGAATAATATAAAGTGTTGTCTCACAAAATTGTAATCCTAATTTTTGTTCAGAGAACTTTGTGGTCTGGATTAATAAATGTAGCTTACAGAAGGCAAATTCAAAACAGTGTTGAGCTGAAGTGAAACTGGGAGTATCAAAGAGTTAAAAGTTGTTTTGTGTGAAACTAAGGGAGAAGATGAACAGACTGTCTCTTATATCTGTATCAAGACTATGCTGAAACACACAAAGAAGTTATTTATCCCATTCTTAGAAATGCAGAATAAAGCTGTTTCCTTGAGACAAGGAAACAAAACCCTTTGTCATGACTGTTATTCTCTTCCTATGAACACTTCTATTCTTAGCTGTTCCATTTTGCTGTATCATTGTGCTACCATAAAAGAAACATTTCTTTCTATGACAACTGTACAATAGCAAGTACAGTGTATGTCAGACAAATTCCAGAGGCTGCAGTTCATCAATATTTAAATCTTGTTACCACAAAGACAACAGCACAGTACTTGTATGCTAAGAAGTCTGCACTAATTTACGGACATACTAATTGCATAAAGATCTATGCTGAACATAATTATAGGGCCAGTGCAGATGCCCCAGGAACTGTGTAAAAAATTTGGTATCTCCATGCCTGTTCATCCAGTGACCACAGAGTTAATCTACAGGGCCACTGACCTTCCTCCACGGGGCCATAAACACAAACTCTTTTTGCAAGGAACAGACATACACAGAATCAAATCTCACAAGATTTAATTAATGTGGATGTTTAGGCCTTTTTCAAGACAGAGATGTTTCCTCCTAGGATGTGCATTTTTACCTCAAAGAGGAAGTACAATATTAGCTAGTAGCTCTTGGGCTTTTTCCCACATGAATCCTTCAGTCAATAATGACACCCATGGACACAGACTCTGGTCTGGCAAAGATTCCTACTACGCCCTAATGACCCATAAAGCAATGAGAAGGAAACTGCCACACACAATATGAGTGAGTGACTAGACTGACCATCTGACTCATTTTCCTTCCCACCTGAAACATTACCTAAATAGCATTAATTTCTTCCCTCATATTAAATAATTCAAGTATGACTAGAAAAGTTTAAGAGTTGCTTTGAGAAATTTAGCATTGGTATCTTTCTTCTCTCTGCATTGAGTGGTCTTCTCTTCCTTTTTTAAAATGCATTTTGCTTCATGGGAGAAGAAAGTATCTAGGTAGGAATACAGCCTGACAAAGGCTCAGGGTGAGTTTGAAAAAGTATGCTTGTATACAAACCTGTGGTACCATAGATATCAAATAACCTGGTCTCCCAATAAAATCCTTGGAATGTGGCTAGCTGAGCAAAGTTGACTGAGATGCTTAAGCTGGGAAAAGCATCAGAGACGTGACAAGTTCTTGGATTTTTTAAGGTAACGAGTAAGATGCTGGGACTGTGTTGTACTTGGATGCAAGGACAGGCACATAAATTCTTAATGAAAACAGTATTTCCTTCACAAAAGAATGGAGGCAAAATGCAATTTTTTTAACAGCCTAATCTCACAGTATTTTTCCAGAGGAAGTTTGGATTTTTAATTACAGAATTCGTTAATATGACAAGGTATAGATGGTAAGCGTTGTTTGCTTCACAGACCAGTAGTTTTGATCATGATTTTGTCGTAAGCATTGGTATAATTAGTTTTTTTCAGATCCCTTATCTTTCAGAATAATACAATTACTTGAGAATGAAGTTTCTTTGGTGTCTCTCTCCTTTTTAAAATTTTTTTGATCATGAACAAGCTTTGGAGTTATATATTGGAGAGACTAGTTTGTAAATGTAACCTCTCCTGACTCTGAAAGAAGGCAGTGAATATAGAGAAAAAAACCTGAAATCCTTATTTTTTTTCTTTAATATTGTGCTTTATATAAAATTTGTTGTGTTGACTGCATCTCATAATACTGGATTTTTTATACAGCTTGAATTTATATGTTAGCCCAGTTAGACCTCAAGTTTAGGTGTGAGCATGTAACAAACAGGTGTCATTAACTGATTCCATCTGACCTATTATTACCATCTGGGCAACTGGGTCTTGCTGGCAAGTTCAGGGATAATCACTAACTGGCATTTTAGAGAAAGTTTGTGCTTGTGCTGTGTTACATAGGAGGGCTCTTATCAAAGCCACTTTAAATATTCTTCTAGAAGAATGAATACACCTATGCAGAGACTAGGTCAAACAAAGGGAAAAGCTCCAAGAGGACATGCTTTGTGTTTGTGTTACTCAGAGTATATATTAAGAAAAGAGTCTCAAAAGTATTAATGGAAAACTGCACTGAGTCTTGGAGCTAAGAATGTACTTCTCCTCTATCTACAGTCAAAGGGTGTGAAAAACCAGTTATTGTTAAATCTTGTTTGGATGATCTTCGCTTATTTAGAAGAATCCTCCTTCATTTGAAAGTATTTACAGATACAAGTATTTACAAATATTTCTCCAAAGTCTCAGCCAGATTCTTAAATGAAGAAGTAAAATAATTTGGATTACTTTGCTCAGTTGTATAATATATTGCTCAGCCTAAGTAACAAAGAGTGATCAATTCAATAAACATAGACACAAAAATCTAATAAAATTGGGTCCTGACACACAACAGTAAATTACACAGAAATTTCCATACATGGAATTTCTTTTCACATAGCTATAAAATTTTTAGCTAAATTCGATTCCAGATGAGTCTAGTGATCTGAAAGGGTTAGTAATTAATACTCAGCTTATTATAAATAAAAATTAGGAGGACTTAAAAAAGACAAACTTACCAACTTTTTTTCCCATTCCTTATTAAGATCTTCCACATAGGAGAGAACAAAATCAATTCTCCTGACACCATCCCTGAAGAAAATTGAATCTTTGCTTTGATGTCTTTTATCAATCTGTAGAAGATACAGGCATATGAATAAAAAAGCAAGTATTGCTGTTTCTCTGAAATACAACAGAAGGCAAAGAAGTTTCCCCATATTGCCACAATTCTTCGGCTTCTTTACAGCTGAAGGTATGTTTAGGCAAGTTTTAACAAGGGCTACATCTAGTTTAAATAATTTCAAAATTAACTGCATATGTCTGCAAGCATTACATGTAAATAACTGGTACAAAAGTATAAATATATGTATGTTAGTGTAGCAATACTTGTGAATACTTGAAGCAGGTAGCAAATTGTAAATTCCATGCATTTTCCTCTACAGAACAAGATTCACTAAATCAACCACCACAGAGACATATGTCCCAGCAATGACCACATATAAAAACAGCTCACAAAAATACAGGGGTGATGTTTCAAAATTGAGTATTTACTTTCACAGGAAAAAAAAATACACCTAATAAAAGATACCAATGTAACAGGGTAATTAGTATTTCAATTGATCTATTAAAGGGCATATTTTAATTTACCAACATGCCAGAATGTCTTAGTAACAACATCCACCTTTTTCACTATCAGGGCACAGTAATTAATGTTAGGCAAATAAAAGACTGTAACCCCACTCTCCTAGGGAAGTTAACTCGTATTAGGTAATATTATTTATTATCATATCAATATTCAGCTCTATCAAATCATGTACAAGACATAGGGCAAAGTGCTCTCCATAGAAACTAATAATCTAATTTAAATGTAACTCTCTGCTGAGGAAGGTTGGTGTTGTATCTTCAACCACACCTATCAGCAAAAGTGTATTTGTATAGGGCTGAATTGGGGTTTTATTTTATTAGAGTAGGAAGAAAACAATCATTAAGAGGATTATGCCTCCATCTTTTCCCTTTCATCCCATGCAAGGATGCATGTGCTCCCTGAGAAAGCCCATAATATTTATTTATAACTGTGAACCTTGCTCCCAGTTAACAAAAGGCATCACACAGTGAAGCATGTTATTACTGCAGCCATCCAAGCCACTTGCAATAGCATTCATCACTGCTTTACCCTCAGACGTCGCTTCAGGAACAGATTATACTTCCTTCCACGCTGCTGGAATAACCAACAAGGAGTTAGCAGGCCCACTGTTCCTCTCCAAGAACCAACTGCTTCAAGCACATACACCCCAACTACAGTGAGCAAGAAATCCATGTCTTTTAAAGCTAGGAAAAGCCTCCAGCCATCAGAAAAACACAAGCACCCACAAATAATATGACTATCATGTATTTTTAATTAAAGGCAAAGCTGGGCTGGAATCCGTTTGGACAGTAAAAATAAGTTTTAAGATAATGACTCCTATAATACTAATTGCCATCATTTGGATACTTGAGCAGATTTTAAAAGAGCAATAAGAAAGTGGTTTTGAGTGTAGAGCAAAGGTACCAAAACACCGGCTCATGCACAGTGCATGCATGTTTCTGTTATACTCGTGTTAGGTTGGACCCACTGGGACATAAAAAGGAAATGGCAACCATGTAATTCCAGAGCTGACAAAACTACAAGTAATAGTAGCCACATAATTCATATGTTTATCTTTAAATAGGCTGAAATTAAATAAAAATAATTGAAAATCCTATTGTTCCACAGTGTTGCATAACTTTATGCATCTTCATTAGACACACTGGTAACTGCCGAAATCAGATACTTGAAGCAGCCATGCTTACGGAGAATTCCTGAAGCTATCCTAGCCCTTGGGGAGCTACAAAACACTGTTGCAAATCAATGCAGCACAAAAGAAGCTAAAAGAAATTATTTCCTGAAAATGCTGGCATCCATTCTTTGCCTTCCCTCTTCAGCAATTCTGTTAAGGTTTTGTGCTGTTTATCTTCTTGAGAAATATTTACAGCAGATCAATTAGACTACTTTGTATGACTGAAATCAGGACAGCTACCTCAGAAACGCTTCTGCTTCAAAATGCAGTACATCATCTTGCATGATTAAAAGGCTCACAAAAATCATGGAATCCAACAGCAGAAAAGAAAAAGCATTTTTCTGTTCTATTTTGTACTTACAGCTTTAGGTCTTTCTTTGCATATATAATTGTGACTTACATGCAAACTGCAACAGTTTAGATACTAAGTTAATCAAATTAACACAGTGCATAGAACCACACTAACATCTGTATAGAATCAACAGTACTGTAATTACTCAGAATTACAGTAAGTGAAACCCAAAGTACATTCTAACAACCTACAATGTTAGTAATTCCCCTAAACCCACCCCAGCCACTGATTAAAAAAGACAGTGACTTCAAAAGCACAGAAATTGTTCTAGTGAACTCAATTCATATACACAAAGAAATAAAACAATAAGCAATACTTACTTCAAAAAAAAGCTCCTGCTGAAGGAGTATCCCAAATTGTTTCAGTTGCATAGTTATAATTAGATTATTCAATACAATTGAAGAAATATTTTATCTTTATTGCCATCAAAATTTGGTCATTTGCTAGGATGTATCAGAACCCTCAGTAATTAAAGGTGTGAATATCAATTTAAGAAGATGCAGTAGTCATTGTCAGGTCTGCTTATCACTTCCTTCTCTTCCTGTACATAGGATTATTCATTGTGGATAGTGACAGGCCTGTTTACTAAACCCCTAAATTATTCCTTTCCATTTTGATGCATTTGGATTTCACAAGGAGAACAAGACTAGTCTTACATATTCATGAAGGTTTGTGCATACATGCACCCCTACAAGTTTAATGTATATAAAAAGTTTGTAATCTGCATTGATTCTATCAGTGAATCATTACACATAGTGGATTTGTACATCTTATTTCTTAACAGCTCCTTCCAGAACTGCATGAATGCAGTTAATGATCCTGGACAACCTGCAGTTATTAAATGAAGCTACACCTCATCACAGAAAATATTCTGGGATGTGTTCCTCCTGCAACGCAAGTAACCAAATTAAAACTTCCCAACACAGCACAGACAGCAAGCTGAAGCTTTTTAGTAATTAAGTTACACCCAGTGAGGAACTACAGAAGAGATGAAGCCCCGAGGCATAAGGTGAGAACTCAAGAAGCAACAACCAGAAGTCATAACAGGAGAAATTCCTACTGGATGTGAGGCTGTAGTTGAGTGGGAATGGGTGCAACAGATTGCCCAGAGTGACTGCATAATCTCCATCCTCAGAAACCACACAGCCTGATTAAGCTAGGCCAGGACTGTTGCAACCTGATCTAAGTTTGAAGCCAGCCTTGCCTTGAGTAGGAGGCTGGCCATCCAGAGGTCCCTTCCAATCCAAGCTCACTGTAGCATTCTATGAAATCATGTTACTGCAAATATTCAGCATTTACCAGGGCTTTCAAAAAGTTGAATAAATCCATCAACTACAAAGCAAGTTTACAAAAACCACCTGTTCAAAAAACAAATACTGCCCTCCTGTTATCCTGTAATAGCTTTCCAGCCTCATTAGTCCAGTCATCTCTCTAAAAACTAAGTGACCTCACAGCTTGTGGACAAATGTGTTAATTGAGTGCTGTAATGGTCTGTCATGAAGAGATAAATTTTCTCTTCATGTGGCTACATAAGCCCAAACTTAGAGGATTCATATGGTATTATATCAATAGTTATAGTTATCCTGTATTTCATGATTTTTGTCTAGACACCCAGCAGAGGCTGGGGTACTGGACCATGTCCAACCAAACAACCCTCCAAGTACCTCGACTTGCAATCCTCACCTCAGACACAATCCAGAGCCCTGCAGTAGGAAACCCTGACTCAACAGGACAGGTGACAGGGGAGACCAAGATGTCAGTAAGGAAACAAGGCACAATTCAAAATGAAGTAAGGCTGTAGGAGCCCACGGCTCTCCCCAGACTGGTTTGGGCACGGTGTTTAAATGCTGGCTGGCAGCCCCACACGACACTCAGCTCCACCAAGACTCGCCAGCGCTTGCTGAGGAGTCCTTGGCTGCCCCGCTCCACAGGTGCCTCTGAGACACCTCTCCAGGGCCAAGGCAAACAGTCGGACACGGTGAGCTGGGGAGCGTAAAGCAGCTGCTGGAAGTGGCAGCAACCACCGACACTGGCACAGGGAGCGCTCCAGAGGAACCACTGCGGGCTGGAGCTGAGCCACAGGCACTGTGCTGAGTGTCACTGTGGCTCACCTGCCCACCCTGGCACACTGACAGTGGGCCTTGGGCCTTGGGGGCAGCTACCCCTTGGATGGGTTAGGGGTATCACAGTACCCAAAAACCAAATATGTTTTGCAGATTATACTTGAATTATTTAATCCCATGTGTTTTTATGGGACTCTGAGGGATTTCTATTTCTGGTTATCCACCCAACAGGAAATGTGTCTTTACAGGTCACTTAGCACAGTTTTCACCTTGTAGGCACAGAGTTTCCTCCAAATACACTCTGCTACTAAATATCCCAGGCCTCTCTATGTCCATGTTTCAAAACAGGGAAACTTGTACTAGAGCAATACTTTTCAGATTATTACTCAGTCAGAAAACTGCAATTTCCTTAAGGGCCTATATTTTGAAACACCCTTTCCAAATTCAATGCCTCGGACCTCAAGGTTTCCCAAGTGTCCAACCCGCAGAGCTGGGACTGCAGGTTCAGACCTGAGCACCCTTCCGCTTCCGCTTTTGTATCTTGGATCTTTTTTGTGGGAAGGTGGTTTAGAGCAGCATTTTCAGTACAAAGCAGTAACCAATTCCAGTGGGAGGGGGAGGAACTCATTAGCTTCATTAGTTACAGCAGAGGGAAGCACCTCTGGCTGTGACTAACAGGGAAGATGAGAGGTTACATTAATACCAGGGAATGGTTTTTATGATCCCCATCAGCACATCAAGGGAATTATATTATCATAGTCCTACACCACCAGGCAAAAACCTACCTGAAATTACAACATTAAATTGATTTGTAACATTTTGCTGGCTTACAAGATACAGTCTACAAACAAAATACTTATTTTATTAACTGCGTACCATTGATAATCACACAGGCAAGTTAGGTTTAAAACAGACAGTCTAAAAACACCAAAGAACTACATTAAAATGCAACTAGGTAATTTATGTATAAGCAATCCATGGCACAAAAACTTTCAGAATACAGAAATGGACAAAAATATAAGTTTTGAAAGCTGAATCAAAATACAAGAAAAGCCTCCATAACTGAAAGGGTAGGAAACATTCAGTGGCTTAAAAACAAACTTATCACCTTCACTTAGATCCCCAGTTTGCATGGAATACTTATATACTCCTCCTTTTCACTGAATTAAAACATGCTACAAGAAAAACATATGGATTTAAGTGGTGCTATGCTATATATGAATACATATATTTATACATATATATGAACTTAAACATAACTTTATAAATACGTATCTAAATTATACAAATGTATTTCCAAAAGCAAAATGTTCCTGGAAATACATTTACAGAACATACAAAAATATACAGGTACTCTCCCGAAAATCAAAATGGCAAATTTCTGGTTTATGCACTCAGTTCCCATTTTACCAGAGTCCCTTTTCATGAAGTTCTCGTCATTATTCTTCCTTGAAGGAATCCACACAACTGAAGAGCTTACTCACTTTAAAGATGTGTATTAACACCACCCATCCCAATTTCCAGTTATACCTCATGCAGGCTGTAAGGTTGCATACAAAACTATAACCCTTCCCATTCAAAGAAACACAAAATCCCATGTATTTCTTGCAGCTAAAACTTGGAAGCTGCTTTTCTGCACCTTTACTCCTGTTTCAATTCTGAACCACATTAAAATCTGAAAGCTTGAAAACATGCATTTCAAAGCAGTTTAAGACATCAAGATATTTGCACTGAAATATAAATGCACATAAAAAGCCTCTCCGGATATAAGAATGTATTAGACAAGAACAGAACAAAGAAAACTAAAAAGTAAGCTAGGAGAGCGTACATGTTAATGGAAGACACCAGAGCCCAAAGTAAGCAAGCAGACAGTTTTAATACACCTCAGCATGTACTTCTTCAGTTATTTTAAATGACTTTTTATACTTTTTCTCCATAAAACAATAACGATTATTTTAAGTTTTCTGATTTTTTGAGAATTTATATGGTTATCTTGTCTGTGAATTTCAGTAAGTGGCTATTCTGAGCCTTTCCTTATTATTTACTACAATAAAAAAAAAGAGGCAACATATTTCAAATGATGTCAGTGTTTGTTTCTTGCTCTTTAAAACATTTGAAAGTATCATGCTGACTCACAGAGTCCCCAGGCCATCATGATAAAAAGGAATCCCACACTTGTTAATAACACCAGAGTCAGAATACATCCTATATCCCATCAAACCAAAACAATGATAAAAAAGCAAACTTTCCAGTTTTCTCCACCAATCTTAACTTTTCAATTTTGTCTATTATCCTTTTGATTTGCTTCAATTTATCTTTTAGGTCATCACTAGGAATAAATGCAAAACCACATTCATTTTTATAAGCTGGTAAAAATTGTTTTTAGAAGGATGGCATCCTTGAAACTGGAAAATTTTCTGGTGAGGGATGTTTTGGCATACTGTAATAAAAGACGCCACACAAATTCATGCAAGGAAGCATGAATACTTCTTACTGCTTACCACTTGATGTTCAGGGATGAGTAAAGTAGTCTCAGTGCTGTTTAGGCCCTGCCAGTGGCATCACGGGAAAAACATAATGTTGTTAGCGATGATGCAAAGGATGCTTTAAAATGAAAGGCTAACTCAGAAGAAAGAGTGTAGCTCCTGCTTTAAGCTGCTGAAAAGCTCTTCTGAGTGATAGATGGATTTTCAGTTGAGATAGTCAAAGTTTAAACCAACCCCTACTTCCTCAGAGGAGCTTGGTCTCTAGCCTACAGCACCAACTTCTACATTGTCCATACCGATTTTTAGGCATTAATAATTACAATTTTTGACAAGAATTAAATAGTATTCCTCATCATTTCCATTAGAAAAAACACAGTCTAAACAAGTTGGTACAGATTACCATTTATAAACTGATGAAGAACAACTGTTAATAGTACTCTTATTTATTTTGATATCAAAGAGAGAAAATGTACACAGCATAGATAGCAGTGCTTGCATTCAGAACAAATGTACTGCCCCTTATTTGGCTATTTTTTAAATACAAACCGAAATTATCCAGTGTACATTGAACAAAAACAAATGCAGGCAGACAAATCCTTAATCTCACAGTGCAAACAAGGTAAATTGGTACCAGTAATTGCATTATACCTAATGAGACTAGTGAGGGTTTCCCAGCTTCCAGTTCTGACCCACACCCAGTGAGGCCCAACTCAGATTTGAACTGTACAAGATCTGGGTGCTCACTGTTGTCCTCTATGTTGGTGTGGAGGCTGCCGCAACATCCTCGGGCCACACTCCACACCGGCAGGACAGGAACACCAAGAGCAGAGGGTTCTGCAGAGCACAGCCCTCCTGCACTCACGGCCATCAGCTCTCTGGGGTCCTGGCCCACCACTGCAGCCTGGCAGCAGCGATGGGTTTGGAGATCAGGTGCTGCTACTGGAATGAATAATGATTTACACTACCTCAACAGTTTCTCGATATCTAATTCTGTTAGTCAGTTACTTATCACACTTTTGTTTTGTTTTGCTTTTGTGTGCTTTGAACACAAACCACAGACAGATTTAAACAGCAAACCAAACAGTGCAAGCCCATTATGAAAACACAACAGTTCTCTGTGGAATTAAATTAACTTTCAATAGAAGCAGAATACTAACAGCATTTTATTATTGTAGTATCATTTACTGGTTTAGAGTTGTAAAGTTTCTGAAAGTTTATTACCCTAAATCCCATTTTCAGAAAGTACTGTTCATTATTTTTTAAATAATATTTTTCACTTTTATTACTATTTTTCTTGAGAGAAACCACTGAGGTCCATTCCTGTCCTGGTTACATATCAAGTAATACATACACACATCTTTACATTCTTTCTTAATGATGCCATCTCTGGGTATTTGCTTATCTAAGCGAGTCAAAAATGGCCTTTTCAGAATGCAGTAAAATAAACAGAAAGGTCAATCTGGCTTTTGGCAAGGAATCCCACTGAGAAACAGTGCAAATATAAATAGCTGCACTGCGCTCTTACCGTAAGATAGTCTGAACTGGGTTAAGAAGTCCAATCCTCCTGTCACTGATGCTACTGGAAAAACTTGCACTTTTAGTAGAGCACTAAGGGCTGAGACGCTTGAGTGGAAAGTTCTTCTCTAATTATACACTGTAAATACTTGCCATACACTTGTAAATACTTTGCCAGTAAAGTACTGTACAAACTGAACATCAGTGAAAGCATAGCCTTGCTTTTCAATGCTGCCCTATGGCTCCCGAGCTGCCCATGGCACACATTTCTCCTCATCCGTGGTGGTACCCTTTCGTTGGCTTTTATCCAGCCTCTCCATCATATACTCCTCCCACCCACTGCTCACCACCTCCCCCACGGTGAGATGCAAATACAGGCTTTAGCCACCGACTGCTCCTTACTGCCCACACTGCTTCCCTCAGAGACAAAATTTCAATACATTTAGTGAAACACTAAGCTGTGAGGTGAAGACACACAGCTGGCAGGGGCCTTTGTACATTCCTGTGCATTCTGTGAAATGCTTTCCTGTTTGTTAGTCATGGGATCTTACCCTGCTCAGTATAACGGTCAGAAATTAATTAGCTCAAGTCATTAGGATTAACTATTTTTAAACTGGTGCTCGCACCTTCTCCTGCCCATTTCAGTACTCTGATAGAAACACACTGCTTTTTCACGATATGCCAAAGTGTGTACAGCACAACGGGGCTCCAACGTTGGTAACATATGACATGCAAAACAAGAATCAACTCAAATAATCCAACTTTGTTGAGATGAAAACCGAGAAGGTTGGCAGTGGTGGCAGCAGTGCCGGGCTGGTTCCTCTTACTCTGGAATCCACTCTCTTAAGTCTTTAATGCACTCTGGCTCTCCCCAAAATAGACCTCATGTATTTTTGTTAGACTTAGAAGAAGTCTTTTTGTACTTCTTTCTAGATTTTGAAACCAATTTGGTCCATCTTTGCAATATTAATAAGGGTATTTTGTTTCTCTACTTGAAGATCCACCAGTCTGAATTGAAAAACGAACAAGCATGAAAAGTAATGCACATTATGAGGGTGCTTCTTCTGAAAAAAAACTCAAAACCAAATTATTTGGAACACCTGCAGCATGTGTTGCTCTGAAAAAAAGACAATAATCTATCAGTCAAGCTCTAAATGTGGTAAAATGCATTGCTTTAACAAATTTGACGGAGTATTGCCAATTTACTTCTGCTAACCTGGCTTAAATAAAGACAGCTTGTTCTCAGATTCTCTTCTGATCAAGTCACATTATGGAAAATCTGGATTAACAGGAATTTTTAATAAGTATTTCACTGGTGTAAAATTAACAGAAAGATAAAAATTTAATGTATAACTGTGCAAAATCAATTCCTACCTCCTTACAGGTAGAATAGGGCACACTTCCCACAGTCTTACTCAGGGAGTAGTGCAGTCACTTGCCTTTTATGAGGCGGAGTCCACGAGCATACCAAGCACGTGGTATTTAAAACATTTTAAACTACTTTGTATTTCTTAAATGGAATAACAAATAGTCCTCTATATAGATGGACCTCTACAGATGTTGATAAATTACAAACCAGTGATTCAATTTCGCACAAAAGCTGTACTAATTTTACATTTATCCCATTTGAATGGTCTGAATTTTTACAATCAGAAAATGTAATACAAATTCAATTTTTTAACCTTTCTTCCAATCTTGAATTAACTGAGTAATCTTGTTTCCTCTTAGGCACAGGAACTCTTTTGTCAGTGTGTTTCACCTTCATGTACTTAGTAACCTGAACAACTGACTACAATCCCTGAGCAGACACACCGTTCTACATTTTTCAGTGCTCTCTCTGCACAAATAGAAAGCATAGAGGAAAACAAATTCTCAGGTTTTATTTCATTTATTTTCCAATTTGCTTGAAAAGACTTTCAGAAGCATTTATGTACTTCTTGGAACGAGAACTCCATAAAGACTGATTCAGGTAGATTCTATGCAGGGATTCACTTCAGGCAGTTGCCCATCCCTAACAGAAGTGGCTGTCAGTGTATTACTGATTTAAGAAGGACATGATTTGAAGCAGTCCCCATTGCAGCCCTTATTTGAAAATATCCCCATTACAGCCTTTTTTCTCCCCGTTCTCCAGTCTGCTGTTTGTGGAAAACATCTCCTTGCCTCCCTGCATGACAAAGCATCTAGAAATTATTTATGCTATAAATTTTGGAATATGAAAAGCTGATGAAGTCCAAGTGATCCTATTTCTTTTGTCCCTGTGGGAGATTAAAGAAGAAAAATAATAATAAGAAGAAGCAGTTTAAAAAAAACCTCAGAAAAAAATCCAGGGTGAAATAGGCAAGAATGTAAAATCATGAAGTACCAAATGCACCACTGATTGGTGATCCAGTGCTTTTTGAGTCCTGGACTTCATCCAACTTTTGTATATAAGCTGGCAGGCTTCCCTACAGACTCTTCTTCACTTTTTGTTTTACTTGCATCATTCCTTATATCCAAATCACATACTCCTTTGCAGATTACAAAAGAAAGGAAAAAAAACCACCACTGAATTATGGATGTTTCTGCTCTTCATATTATGTCTAGATTTATTTCTTCCCTCCTCTGTTGCTAAATCAACAATAAGGCCTTAGCTTTTCCTCTATGCTGCTGAACAGCAGCATATTGATGCTGGATGTTATGTTTTTTCTCTTCCAAAAGTAAAGATGGCCTGAGCATAATGAAGTAGTGATCTGAATGTAAGTTCTTATAACTCTTTCCCAATGATTTTTGCATTAATTCCAATTCTGTCTTAGAATTACTTGACCTAAATTGGTTTAGGAATTCCAAATGTTCATATTTTTTAACTGCTGAAACATTGTTAAGTGACAAGAAAATTACCAACCTACCACAGAGGTAAAATCATTAAACACAGAAATGTACTACCTGTCAAAACAAGAACAAAGCATATTGACCTGAGCTCAGAAGGGCCTTGCTGAAAGCAGGAGAAACCATGCCAGGACAGAAGACCCTGCTGAATTCCTACAGGAATGCACCAAGGATGCTAAAGGCAGCCTAGCAAAGAACTGAGGGAAAAGAAATTCTTCCAGTTTATACAGAAGACAACTGAAGCTGTGACAACACATGAAGACAAAAGATTAGAATTATATGGAAAAAAATCCCATAATTATTAGGGGCTATCTTACTACTTCAATTAATTAATAGAAAAACTTTTAAATATAGACTTAAGCTGAATTAGGACAATAATCATCAAGAACTAAGCCTGCCCTGGCTCGTAAGAGTGTGAAATTGGGCAAGAAGAGTAACTCTGTAACTTTCTGTCTGGCTAATGCACAGAAAGCAAAAATCAGATAAATGACAATGTGTTAGGGTTTATTGGGTAGGATAGAGCAAAGCACAGCAAAGTACTAACTTAAATGTAAGCAAACATCAGATAACCAGCTGATCTGCAGAAACAAAGGCCAAACAAGCTGTCTCAGAAGGAGCAATGGAAACAACAAAACAAAACCCCCAAGTTATCAACTACTTACTGATATTGCTATAATGACAATACTTCGTGATATTTAATAACAAAGTCTGAAGAAAAATAATTATGTAAGGAAACATGTAAGTAGAAAACAAGAGTAAAGGCTGCATGAAGTTACCAAGGAGAGATTTTGGAGAGGATAACCAGATATATTTTTCCCAGACATGAATGTGCTGAAGATCAAAGCCTCCTCCTTTCCCACCCCATCATGAATCTTTCATCCTTCATGAAAGGTTCAAATCCCATGTCTCTACATATATGACACATGTTGCACTCTTTCTCCCATGTTTCCTGCCTTCTCCTATGTCCTAAGTCATGAAGTGACTTCTTCCAAGCTTTGGTGAAATAGGTCACCTCCATCCACTCAGAGACATCAGTTAAGTAGCTCAGAATCAGCTTGTCATGGTATGATGCCCTTTGTTCAGTGAAGCATTTGATATGGCTGTTCACTGAAAATTTTCTTGGAGAAAAAGATTATTATAACTCCTACAATAGATTCAGAAGGGAATAGGGAGAACATATGAACAAGATCTAAAATGGAACTGGTAAACTTAAGAAAACATTGGGATGATATGCCTGCATGCACTAAGAACAAAGATCTGTGTAATCTAGGAAGCCCTTCTGAGTTCTGTCTTTGTGTGATCATGTCCAGATTTGGCTCTCAGAGGATGCTGAGGACATGTTTTACTTTTAAGAAGCTCAGCAGAACAGCTGCAGTTTTTCAACACTCAATTCAACAGACATCATTTCTGCTCAGTGCTCAAGGCCAGCAGGAGACTCTACTTCAACAGAACAGATGTTTCTTTTCTTATCTAAAACTTCCTATCTTCCTCTAAGCATGTAACAACAATAAAGAAATCAGACAATAGGAATGAAAATAAAAGACCAACGTTAAGATTATCTATTTCCAATACTTGTTTTGAGCCAGTTTCTCAACTGAATACTGGCCACACACTGCAACCTCTTCAAGACATTGTGTACTGTACATATTAAGCAATGAGGTACTGTGAAAAAAATTTATAGCTGATGATGCTTTTCATATTGCGCATGATGAGGTACTCCAGGAACTCATGGTTTCTCATGAATCTTGCTGCACTGTCACAAGGTTCCGAGAGCAGTGGAACTCTAGTGTGCCTTGACTTCCCCAGCAAGCCAGCAGTATGATACATAGCACAAAACAAAGTGTTTGGTTTGTGCAGAAACAGTATGTTTTTCCAATTGTCAAAACACTTAAAGATGGTGTGATTCTCATTTCAAGACTGGTATGGGAAACACCATTAAGCTCACACTGTTTTCTATCACTACTATGTTGTAGCACTAACAGTGGTCAGTGCCTCAGTGAGTGTCCATGGTTTTTCTCTTTCAAAACAATACAGGAAGAAAAATTTTACATGGATAAAAAGGAGGTGTAAGACAATCTAAAGGAAATACTCATTTTGAAAACTAACTGTCTTTTTCACAGCAACCACTCTTCTTCCTTCCTACCAAGTAGTACATTAACTAACACCATTCATACTGTACCTTACCTCAGAGCTGCTTGGGATTTCTGATCCTGCAGTTGAAATAGTTTCACTTAAAGGTCCATTGCATTCTTCCCCTAAGGAACATTAAAAAAGAGATTCACATAAATACATTCCTTTTTAAAAAATATTGCTGTACCTTAAAATGAAGTGGACCTTGAAGGCATGGAACTATGAACAAGCAAAAGATGGAAAATAATACTCATAATACATAAAATCTTGAAGAATGGTTCTTTGGAGGGGAAAAAATGCTTCAAGACACAATATACCCAGTCTGTACTACCTTGGTGTAACCTTGCATTCACAGAAATGTATTTTTAGCTGCGACAGAAAAAAACCTGTTGTCATCAGGTATCTTTCTTGTTTTAAATATCTGCTAGGTCTAAGAGGGTCTCACACCCAGAGCTTTGCTGTCTCAGCTATGGAAGTTCAATTACCTATCGAAGTGTTTGCTAGAAATCAAATCAGGGTGTGGGTTTTTTTGCTAAGGGGTCAATGATGCATAACTTCAAGGTTACGAATGCCGACGTAATGGAGGTATGACAACAGGATCAAGAATAGTAATATGAACTTAATTACTAAGCTTCTTGTTTAAAAAATAAACAAACAAACAAACCCTAAAACAAATCCAGCTCCAAAACAACAACAAAGATAAAACAAAACGAACAAAAAATCCTGCCTTCATTTTAACGACAGTAGCGAACTCCAACATGACTTACCCACAAATACAGTCATTTCACCAAAGACACTGTTACTAAAATGTTAATACTAAAGGGAAAATCCTGTTTAGTACCTTCAGAATCCTAAAGTGGATCGAGATACTGGCTGGGCTTGTGCCTCTGAACTTACACTGTCACCAGTTTCCTCTGGAGAACACCTCTGAGCCCATAAGCTGGGCTCCTGCTCCAGTAAGTTATTGTAAACAACCATCTCTGCTGATTAGGCAGATCAGTCTCAAATCAGGCATCTAAATCACTCCACCACCAATGGAAAAGGATAAGCAGTTTGGAAAACAGCTGATCAAAATCTAGACCATGCACTTAAAAATATTATCTCTTTCTTTCAGAAAAGAGTATTCATCTTACTTCTTTCTCCATTAAGAAAGCATTGCTGAGTATAGCTTAGACTGGACAGACTTACACTGCTCCATTGTCAAAACACCTACAGTTAGACTATTTCTGCCAATAAAACAAGCCTACTTTTCTGTTTGTAATCTGTAAATATTTGACATCAAAACTGCATCCAATCAGGATATAAACTGGTTCTTCAAAAATATATAAGCTACTTAAGTACAGCTTGAGAACATTTTGTTTGCCACAATTTCTTTTCTCTTTCTAAGTTCACTTACAGAAAATGGTCTCTGTAATTTACAACCATACATATGATGAGAAATCAGGCAATGATATGAAAAATATAACAAATAAGTTTCTGAATGCCAAGACATTTAACACTCTCACATGCTATTCTGCTAAAGCAAACGACACCTGGGAAATCTGTATTAGTAGATACAATCTGAACACCAGGATAAAGAATGGGAGCAGCCCCACCCCGCTCTGCTGCCTGTGCTGCCTAAAGCCCCAGGAGGCAGGTGGCTACTGCAGACTTGGCCAAAAGTATGAGCCCAGGGCCCAAGAGCAGAAAGCCCAAACATTCTGCCACACCACTCTCCAGTTCCAGGCCAGGAGCAGTGTGGCACCTTGTCCCTGCAGCAGGAACATTCATATGCTGCTGAGGGAACTTGAACTGATTCAATGGCCTATAGTGGCCATTGTGTGGAGTTTTTTTCTGGATTTTATCCTCTCTGTAGTTGTAAAAGTCTAACCTCAGAACAAATATAATTCAGAGTTCCATATTTTAAACACTTTCCCAGTACCACAGCTGATTACATATGCAACTTGTGGAAGGAAATCCTCTTGCTATTTCTGTTCCACTGGAATAAACCTGAATAACCCTAAAGCGGCACACAAGAAGGCAAAAAGAGAACACAAAACATACATTAACCGAAAAGTACAGTACACTTAGTATGTTCACTCCTTGTAAAACATGTAATCAGGTTCCTGAACATGAGCAGTACAAACAATGCACACCCAAATCATGTAGGAAGGTGTAAAAAGGCCCCCACCCCAAACTGCAGAAAGTACCAGGAACGGAAATGCCCAGTGTCTTGGTCTGAAAGGTGTCTACTAAGGAACGCAGGAGCCTCCCTTGGAATGGAAAAATTAACCCCCTTCCCTCTGAATTATCATAATTTTGAAATTAAGGGGCTTTCAGGCAAAGACATGAGGAATAGGAATAACAGTTCTTTACTAATACATNAGGGGGTGCAGCGCTAGCAGCGCTACAGTGTACCGAAGCCTCAAGCAGCAGCAGAGGAACGGTAGAGGCAGGGCAGCTGCCTCCCGGCAGAGCAGGGAAAGGCGGGCTTGGGGTCCTGGGCACCCTGAGGCACCCAAGCAGATGGTGGAGAAGGGTCCCTCTCTTAGTGAGCTAGGGTGTTAAATAGAGTCTCAGTGCAAACAGCCACTCCAGCGAGCAAGCTCCACTCACGGTAGAAGGAAGGCAGCAGAAGGCAGGACCCCACAGCGACAATGAGTTCTCCCTAAAGCAACTGCAGCCTCTCCCTCCACTCCAAACGCCAGCAGAACAAAGAGGGATAGACACTGTACCCAACCCTTTTTCCCAGTTCAAATCTCATGGCATCTCTGTCCCCACCTGAGAAAAAAACCCAAGTAAAAGAGGACTGCTGGACCCCTGCCCCTGTGGCCAGGTCTTTTTGTCTCTCTTAAGCACCCAGTAATTATCCCTTAGCATGGGGAAAAATTCTTTAAGAGGAAAAGAAAAGAACAAAAAAAGAACTCCTAAAACCCCAACACCCAGTTAGATCTTAACCAGGAGAGCTGCCAACAGATAGCCAAAAATTGACTTGCAAATCACATTGCAAAAGGTTTATATGTGATACCAATGACTCACATTAATCAAAGTCTGATTTCCAAGAGGTTCCCAGCAGGAAAAAAAATAGGACAGAGGACACAGACAAAAGGGAGGCAGGTAAAACACGGGTTAGTACGGTACCTTCTGACCGCGATGGCTTGAACTTGGTGAGAATCGCAATGTCATCTTTAAAAGGAAAAAACACTTCAGTAAGAACCAGAAGTAAAATTCACTTTAACATGAACCCATTTCTTAATTCTCCTCTATCCTCTACAATACAGCTACTATATAAAACAAAAGAATAAGCCCTGGACACCAGGGACTGTGACCTAGACAGAAAGCATGGTGCAGGCTCCTCTGGGAACACCAACATTCACCTTTTCATCCAGGCACCTTATTCAACAACACAAACAAGGATGCCACTTTTACTTAGCAGCAGCAGCAGCATAACAGTTTCTACTAGCCAAGAAAATGCTTTTAAAGTTCTTCCTGAAATTACTGCTTCATATCTAAAGATGGGAGTAAAACAATAATATTCTGATAAAAATCCATATTTAACGGTATGTCCTCGCTCTTCAACACTACATGCTTTTATGTATGTAAACAGATCTAGAAATATCTGCATGCCAAGAATGACAAACAAGGACTAAACTAAGTGGCCCTTTATTATAAAATTTGTTAGTATAAACTGCAGAAACTCGTTGAAATGTTTTTTGTTCAAAATTAACTCTAGTACAACTCTGACTATTAAAATGCACTTAATAATTTCAGAAATTTATCATTTTAGTATTTGTTCAAATCATTGGCCTTCATGGGAGTGCACATATCCTAGCTGAAAGAAACGCCTCTTTCCCAATATAACTGGTGTCTTCAACAGCCTTACAGTTCCTCACACAGCTATTTGTTACTCCTTAAACACATGTGCCTTGGCAGTGTGCATGTTACTGCAAATAAGCAAGTTTCATATGGCCTATAATTCTGCATATAAAACAACATATGCTGTCCCAAACTACACCCAACCGCAGGGCAACCTACTTAGAAACTTTTGGTATGCCACCCCTGAGAATTACAGACCATTTCTACTTCAATTACAGACCCGAATGATCAGAACAACAGTTGCCCACAAAAGAAATCAACATTCAGTACTGAAGACTGAAGAATATAATCAAGACTGATTTCATCTCTTAAAATATAAGTAGTTTACTCACAAAAAAGGTACCTTCATTATTGTAATCTTATGATTTCTGTAACAAGCATAAAAAATGGCCTCCTGTGTAATTAAACAGTTGGAAATTCTACAACAGTTCGAATTTGTTCACAGTGCCGGAATAACTTTGTTTTTCTACATGGCAAAATTGATGAGTTAGGAAAAGGTAAAAGTATATGTGTTCAGTGCTGTTGCAAGTAAGTAATGATGGCATTGTAAATCAAGGCCTCCCACAGACCCTATTTTCTGATAATAGCTGCAGCAAGGTAAGCGGCGCCAAAAAACGAGCTGCATGTTCTCCAGGAGAAATGCAACCTGTCACAGCTCATGTCCTGGTCACAGCAGTGGTGCCTCGACTGGAGAAGTAACAGCCCAGGACACAGACCTAACCACAGGACTTCTTACCCAGCTACTGGTGCACTTTGAAGAATGGTTTCAGCTTTGAAGAATAATTTCAGCTTCCAGCATTCTAGTAGATGCAGAAGGAGCACACTCCAGAGGACACTGGAGTCTGCCCTTCAAAGCAGTATGGAAAAATCTGCCTTGCTAGGGAGAGAAGGGATTTTAGCGATACGGGTGTGGCTAGACTGTGCTACTCATCTTTGAAAGCCAAGGAAAAAATCCTTGGCTTTTTTAATTACTAGCACAGTCGCAGCCATGGATGCTCTAGCCCCTTTAACTGCACCTAATCCGCAAGTTCCCTGGAAGATGACAATTCTTTTACTTCAGCATCCTCAGTAAGTCCAAGTCTGCTGGGAGATGGCAAATTAAAAAGCTTGGCTGATGATGCTGCACTTGAGGTACAGCTGGGCACACTACAGCTGGTGTGCAGATGCTGCAGTCTGGCACAGTTCACAGCAACTCTGCCTCAGAAAACAGAGTAAGAGTTTTTAAGTTTTCCTTTCTTTCAACTTCTATAACCCTGATTCATCTGCACCAAGTACAGCTCTTGACAGATTGTTTATACCTGTAAAAACGTTTACATATTACATGCTTCTAAAATCAGGTGGCAGATGAAGAGACATTTCTAGGGATCAAAATTTTTGTTTTGCTACTAAAACGAGAAAATAATCTGCATTTGCACACCTAAGACCTCTGATAGAGCTATTCCAAAGTAAGTAATACTACTTACTTAGCAGCAGTAAGACAGTATTAGTACTGATTCTGCTATTTCAGTATTGTTGCCAAAATACTGCTTTCAACTATTTCCACAGTTTTTTTAGACACACTAACAGCATCCTTTTCAGCCAACAAAACCAAGCAAAGAGCTTTCAGACCATTGACACTCTTCTGCATACGTCTGACGCATTGGTATATTAGTTTATACACGTGCCTATCCCTAGAGCAAAATCTTGATGGTCCAGGTAAAATGAAAACAAACAAATAAACCAACCAAAACTGTAACAAATCCTGAAATTTACACTGCAGTTGTTATGAAGAAGCTACTTAGTACTATGAAGAAAATTCCCAATATTCATCTTTAACCTGCTATGAAAGAAAATGTTACTCCTAGATGTCTTGAAGTTACCATCTTAATAAACCCCCTGCCATTATTCGATCACCTGGCGGCTGACAGAAAAGAGAAATGAGTCAGTCCTTCCAAGTAAGCATCATAATGACTATTGCAAGTGCTTCCACATCTAAGGAAAGCAGCTTTACAATGACTTATCAGCTAACCTTATGCACATACTGACCATATCCTCCAGAGCTGGATGACAGAGTTGCCATAGGGAACTGGAGACCCACCTAGCTGACTTCCGAGAAACCAAAATAAGGTTATTACTCCAGCTGGCATTGTCTGAAGAGTAATAACTGTGCTGCTGAGCCAAAGGTTCAATCTTAAGATAATGTCTGAACTGGTGATTCATGCATACACAGAGATGCTCCTAAAAATTTAACACTATTTAACAATGAAAATATTCTCAGTGAATCCAAGAACATCTGTTGGGAATATTTTTAAAGAATTTTATTAGTCCCTTAAAAAAAAGAAGATGGCATTCAAGTATAGGCTGCTTCATTGACATATTAATTTTCTTCATATGTTTTATTATTAAACAAGCACTTTCAGAGAACAGGTATTTATCAAGACATCAGAAGTAAAAGAAAAATAACTCTTTTATATAGGCATAAATATTAGGAAATCTGTTCCTAACAGTAGGAAAATCTCATTTAGCATTTGGAAAACACATGAAGTCCTAGTCCTAATTTCTAGTACAGTAACTGGGTATTTTAAATCAGAATGAGACATTTACCCTCAGCTGCCTCCCTTTGAAAGAACCACAAAACCACCTCCTCTTTTGATTAAAAGCCACTGGGATAGCAAAAAAGAGAATACATTAAATAAAAAGAGAAGTTGTGCAAATCTGTTTTTAGCAAAAAGACCCACAAGCATAGTGTTGTAACACAGAATTTGAATGGCACTTTAATGCAACTTAGGCAACAACCATCACTGCACTTTTATGTACCAGCACAGACAAGACTTAAAGCATGCTGTGAGCACTCAGAGCTTCCAGGTATCATCGTTCTGCAGAACGACACACATAAACTGATTAATAGGTTCAAATGCAGTTAAAAAAGAAAACCCAGACTAGGAACAGTTGGATAAAGTCAGGTATTTTTAAACTGCACAGCACTTACATGCATACAAGTAAGGGGGACTAGAATGACAAACAAACCTCAGCAGAACAGAGTGGTAGAACACCAGACTGCAGGACAACTCAGGAAGCACTAGGGCAGTGCTTGTTTGCCTTTAGGAGTATTTATAGATTCAGGGCCAGATTTCATCAGCACTATCTGACTGCAGACGCCGGCAAACAGCTCCAGCAATGGCCTTGCACACCCATGAAATTGCCAGATGTTCTCACCTCTCCTTCAATATGAAGAAAGAGGAACTGTGGGATTGTTTTTCATCACAGCCCAACCAGGAGCACTTCAAGAAGTGTTAGGCACAGGCTCGCTTTCCTAGCGTGCCCAGAGATACACCGAACATCCCACAGCATCATTCATCAATGCATTTCTCCAACTTCCACTGAAATCACTGATGTAAACCCTTAGGCAAGAAAGTCTCCAATTTCTTTCTGCACTTGCAATACACAAGTGTCCAAAAGGAGTGGAGGACAAATGCACTATTCATTCTGTGCGTACATGTTACATTTCTACCCTTGTACGGGAGATCTTCTATAGATGTTGTAAATGAAAAGGGATACATAGACTAGGAAACTAAAGATGCAAACACAGCAATATATTTTTTTAAAATCACCTCGAATTTACTGTCCTCTGGTGGTGTTCCTCAGTTTCATATTATCCAGATATTTCATTTCAGATGGCCAATTTAATCTGTAAATTTTTGTTCCTTCTGGTCCTTTATGCTCTACCTCACTCAATGCTTTTTTGCTTATGCTTCCAATGAAATGCATCACTGGAAATTTTGCTAGTGTATTCACCAAGTATTTAATTTTTTCACACTAAACAACATAAAAATATACCAGCATAGGAAGGTGTTTTATAAACAAATGCAAGATTTGCAAGGTTTACAAGAATTGCAAGAAATGGCATTTTTGTCCAAATTACTTTTAAAATGATGGAATAACTTAGGAATTCTTATACTGATCCCAAAGAGAAACTGTTCCTACCAATCCAGAAAATGATCAGGGCAATGGACCATGATTTCCATTGCTTAAAAGTTTTTCATGTAAGCACCAGTCAACTAACAGAACTGAAGTAGGCAAAGTGGTTTGAAGAACCAAGTGGCCTGAAAACCACATCTGCTAGCCATTACTTGTGGGCATGGTGTATTTCTAGCACACTATAAATTGTGCAAACACAGACTTTCTGATTTCCTACCCAACAGTTAAGACAACTCCTTTGAATAACAAACTACAGGGGCCTCTCTAATTTAGGGCTGGTGCAGAAAATGAAAGGACAACCATCTGCATCATGAGTCCTGCCCACATGGTTTGCTGGGGTTCTGCTATCTTGCCAAAGGCCTTGAATTTCATATTTACTCTTGTGAGCCTAGTAAAGAAGATGAGAATCTGTTGGGATTTCCAGTTAGAAGACTGCACTTCACGCAAAGATATACTCACTTCCTAAAAAAATGTGTTTGGAACTTCACCACATCGACTGGTCCTCACTGAGAGCCACTGGAGAACAAAGGCATGAACACTACAGCTTTAACAGCTCTAGGTTTTGACGAAAAACACAGATCTATATAGTATAATCCAAGTAAACAAATTCCAGTAGACTCAGCTCCCACACACAGTGTTTAATCTAACAAAATGTTATCATTATAGGAAAACACAGTGTTACACAATGTGTAACCACACAATGTTTAATCTATAAATAATTCCTGACAAATAACTGTAAATCCTTCCATAACTACGTTATAATTTCAAGAACTATCACTAGCAATACAATGCAAGAAGCTTCCTTCCCCTTTCTGCATTTATACACACATGCACGTGGAAAGCTATCACAAATATAATAAAATTACTACTAGATAAGAAAATACAACCTGGTAATTACACTACTCTTTGGTTTAATCCCCAGATCACAATAAAAAACTAGTGCAAAAATTCACTGCATTATTACCTTGCCTCTTAACATCTAATCACGTTTTTTCGTGACCTATACCTTCTTGATGACATATTTAGGTTAGATTTGTCTCCTCCACATGCATATGCAACTCATTGGTTTAAAGATACTAAATATGAAGACAGTGGTATTTGGTTTCTTGGTGTTTTTGTTTGTTTGCTCTTTGGGTTTGTTTTTTTTTTTACAAATTATATGACAACAGAGCACGATTTTAAAAGCACATTTTCAGCAGTGCCCTTATTTCTTATCCTAGTGTCTCCTTGTATCACAGTAATTATTCAGCCTTTGTACATAAAGGTTTAAGTGTACTTCCATTTAATAATACACTTATCAGTTTATGTCTGTAGGGAACACCTCAGAACAGCACAGCACACCAGGCAGTGCCTTAGTTGCAAACTCATGGAGAGGGAATCACTGAGAGAACATCACTCTGCCTTACACCAGAGAGATGCTGGTGGCTTTCTTGGTGTTTATTTGGCATTCACAATCCAGAAACTCTGCCCTCCAGCTGTGCCAAACCATTCCTCCAGGAACTGCTGTGAGGAAGAGACAGCTGCAGAGCGTTTTCTTTTATTTTCTGAGCAAAAGGGTGAAATTGTAAGTCACTTGTTACAAAGAGACTAAAACGCTTTCACCTGTGATGGAAGACCCATCACTCAGTTCTGCACCTGGAAAAGACACAGAGGTCTTTTCCAACCTTAATGATTCTATGAATCCAGCTGTATTTCCCATCTTCCCAAAATGTGGCCTAAATATCCCACATAATTGCTACTGGGTTTAAATGGCATGCAGGGGACTTAATCCCTCCTTTGCTACTCACTGAACTGCAGAGAGTGAGTTTAATCTCACATGCAGGGTTCTCACCTAAAATGAAAATGTTGTCCAAGAGCAATTTTTTTTTTAACTGACATAACGTTTGGATAAAAATCCATATTTAACAGCTGCAGTGGAATGGGCTTGATGTTTTTCATTTTCACATTAAAAGCACCACAGCTATACAGTGATATGGTGCAAGTTGTTGGGATGAGTTCCCAAAAGCAGGTTTTCCTACTACAAACAGGAGTTTTCTGTTACAAAGAGGTTTAGCTTCCAATAACCAACCTGTATTTACACTGTGCCCCTGCAGTGATGCACAGCAGCCAGTAAAGGAATTCCACTCAGAAACCAGACATTGGTTGGTCTAAGAGAGTATTTTCTCCCCTGCCTTTTATATTATGAACTATATCTAAATTTCTTGGAGTTTTTATTTCATTACCCAGGAATAAACTTTCAAACCGCTTTCCTCTTAACAAACTCTTTGGTTTAGCCCTGTGGGAACATGATATCCCATTCAACGTTTCCACAAATAGATCAGAAATTACTACATACATTGCAACAGTAATTAGAGACAGATGTAGTCTTGAACGGAGGCCTGTATTTTATGTTACTGGTACGAATTCTGATCAAGTAAGTGAAGTATAATTTTATTAAACGACAGCAGTATTTGGTCCTGAATGCTGAGATATTGTAAGATGCCAACACACTGGCACAAGCAGTCTGCAAGTCACGCCACTGGCTTTCCCTGATGTTTTTCCACCTTTCTCAGAGGGAACACAAGCAAGATGACAACCAACCTAAGTAAGCATCTGAATTCAGATCACTTGAGTGCAAACCATGCTCCTGGAAGTTTTGGTAGAGGAGCCATGTGTACAAAGGCAGCATACTTCAAATCGTGGCATGAAGCCAACAGCAAGCTTCCAGAAGCCTGGCAGGCCTGGGATATATCCCACACCACAGCTACCGTAGCATTATGCTGGGGGAAAAAAAGATTCTGAAAGTGAACGTAGACATAAATAATCCCAGCAGCACATTGCAGTCTTCTTCCTCTGGTATCTACATTCCCATTTTGCAAGTTCAGTTTTCTTAAACTTTAATAGTTGAGGTAAATGACACACGCCTTCCAACAGAAAGCAAGGTCACACACACAAATACGGAATTTTTTAACTCACACAGATGTAATTCAGCAGGAAGCCAGAAAGCTTCCTTCAAGATAAGAGTTTTGGCACACAGGCTCTAAACAGGCAAGTTAAACTTTCCTTTGCTGGTAGACAGTTTTGCATCCCCATATACTGTTCCCCAGCATTAAAGTTCAATGAAAAGCAGTAGTAAACCAGAATTAAATAAACACATACTACCCAAATACAAACCTGTCTTTAAGGAAAATAAGTAGTAGATATTTTCTCTCCTGCCTTGTTCCTATTGACTTACACAGGCCCTGCTTGTGCATATCAGACAACTAGAGCCTTAGGAGATTTTTCCTTAAAGGCATAAAGCATATGTTTAGATCTACAAGAAGTCCTGCTGGCAGTATATACATACTGTTAACTTTTCTAAACAATAATTTAAGGAAGGTTTTGGGGATTTTCTAACCTTGACAAACTTTTGGGCAACAAACTGACAGAAACTTTAAAAAGCCTACTCACTTCACCCCATATCCAACTTGTTTCTGTTTTAGAAAAGTGGTTAGTTAACAAAACTGAACTGAATTAGAACATGATTTTGTATGGAGAATTACATGCTACTGTACGGCAAATCCTCCTTAACCATCCCTGGACACTGAAACCCCTCAAATCTCCTTATATTCACAATTTATTACTATAAAAAACCACAAGGCTCATGGGAAAACTGAATACTGTGGAATGAAGTTTACAAATCTGACTTCATAGAATCATTCCCTAAATGGGAATATATTGGGTGTTCTGTAAATATTTTTTCGTCTCAAGGTACTTCAGAAGAACAACCCATGGAGGGAGCAGCTCAGTCCTAGCACTTTTCATTGCTCCCAGGCAGTGGGATGGGCGATGACTCAGGTCTCTCACATCCCCTTTGGAACAGGATAGCTGGCCAAGAGGCTGTAATATCCATCTGCTCCGGCTCCTAAGAAGCCTGCCAGCTCCACCAGGCCTTCCCAGAGAGGGCAAACCTTCGTCTGGCACTTGCTGCGGACGCCTGCCTCCCCACAGCTGGACACCCCTCCTTGCTGTCACTATAAAGAGCTTCCTTTGGGTAATTTCAGAGTCAATACTGCCATCATACCTCTCTGAAACACGATTGCCAAATATTTTGAAAATCATGATTTGCCACTAGTGCTCAAGGTGTTTAAAATGGCATTATATATGTTTTTCTAAAAGAGACAGTGTAGTCAAGCTTTGAGGGGGAACATATAACCTGAGAAGCCAACACAGGGACTTAGTGGTTCTTTCCTGCTTTAAGATTTTCACTTCTAGGACTGAAGGCAAAGCATTATTCCCCTCCCCCTCCCCAAAAAAAAATTCTAGGTCAGCATTTTCCTTTTGTAAAAAAAACCCTATACAGTTTCATTCTGAAAATAGATCACTGCTCTCTTACATCTCTTACATCTGACTGTTGATTCACGTTGCCAGGTGAGGTGCTGATAAACACACACTTGCGTCATGTTACTTTACAAAATTCTAATATGACCACATTTATTATAAGTAATGACATACCATACTTCAGATCACTGCTCTCTTACATGCGGCAGTCCCCAACACTGTAACTTGGCTATAGCAAAAAAGCAAGGCCCCGACACAAACCCAGTGGCCACACATCCCCTGCCGCACGGTCTATCCAAAGCTGAGCGGTGCCAGAGCATCTGGTATAGAGCGAGGGGGAAGAAGGCCGCTCGCACCTTCCCAAGCGAGGTGACCCGGGCTGCTCTGAGCCCTCCTGTAAGGGCAGCCTCAGCTGCTGGGAGCCAGCGCCCGATCCCAGCTGCTGCTTCGGGAGAGGCTGAAAGTTTGCTGTCCGGCAGAGGGACCTTCGTATCTGCTGTCGTTTAAGATAAAAACCAAGCGGGTTCTCTAGTCTTTGTTCTTGGCAGGGTGCTGATGTGAGAACCTTCATTTTCAAGGTTTATTTGTGGATTATAAAGATCTAATCATAGTTTGAGCTTGCTCATGGAAAAGTGGTTTTGCTCTTCTCAAGTGGAAGCCGAAGGATTCCTGCTCAGTGCAGGAGGGGTCAGGATTCTGGGATCTAGCCGGGATCAGCCCCATCTCACAGATGCCGGCCTGCAGACCCTGGGGAGGAACCAGAGCCCCCCAAACGCCCCACACCACGCTCGCCTCCGCTGCCTCCCACCCGCGCCGCTCCCACGGGCCCCGAGCCACCGCTGGGCAGGAAGCGCTACCGTGCCCCGGGGGGCAAAGGCGGAACAGAGCCGCCATCCCCCCTTTCCGCCCTCTCCTACCGTCCGCCGACAGAGCCATCTCGATGAGAGTCTCATTTGCTTTCTTCCCCAAGCGGTTCATGGTGGCCGCCTTTCCGCCGCTGCCGGGGAGCGGCTGTGCAGCGGAGCGGTGACTCAGGGGCGCGGCGGCCGCCCCATGCATGCGCACTGCCCGCGGAGGCGGAGCGGCTCCGCGCCCCGGGGCGGGGGAGGCGCGGAGCAGCCCCCGAGCGGGCGCGGCCCTGGGGGCCCAGGCGGGGCCGTGCCCCCACGGGGAAGAGCAGCAAATTGAGGAATGGGCTGGGCCTGTACGGGAGGACCCCAAATATTACCAAGGGAGCCCGAGAGCAAGGTCCATGATATGTGTGATATGGGCTCAGCTGTCCCNCCCTGCCGCACGGTCTATCCAAAGCTGAGCGGTGCCAGAGCATCTGGTATAGAGCGAGGGGGAAGAAGGCCGCTCGCACCTTCCCAAGCGAGGTGACCCGGGCTGCTCTGAGCCCTCCTGTAAGGGCAGCCTCAGCTGCTGGGAGCCAGCGCCCGATCCCAGCTGCTGCTTCGGGAGAGGCTGAAAGTTTGCTGTCCGGCAGACAGACCTTCGTATCTGCTGTCGTTTAAGATAAAAACCAAGCGGGTTCTCTAGTCTTTGTTCTTGGCAGGGTGCTGATGTGAGAACCTTCATTTTCAAGGTTTATTTGTGGATTATAAAGATCTAATCATAGTTTGAGCTTGCTCATGGAAAAGTGGTTTTGCTCTTCTCAAGTGGAAGCCGAAGGATTCCTGCTCAGTGCAGGAGGGGTCAGGATTCTGGGATCTAGCCGGGGTCAGCCCCATCTCACAGATGCCGGCCTGCAGACCCTGGGGAGGAACCAGAGCCCCCCAAACGCCCCACACCACGCTCGCCTCCGCTGCCTCCCACCCGCGCCGCTCCCACGGGCCCCGAGCCACCGCTGGGCAGGAAGCGCTACCGTGCCCCGGGGGGCAAAGGCGGAACAGAGCCGCCATCCCCCCTTTCCGCCCTCTCCTACCGTCCGCCGACAGAGCCATCTCGATGAGAGTCTCATTTGCTTTCTTCCCCAAGCGGTTCATGGTGGCCGCCTTTCCGCCGCTGCCGGGGAGCGGCTGTGCAGCGGAGCGGTGACTCAGGGGCGCGGCGGCCGCCCCATGCATGCGCACTGCCCGCGGAGGCGGAGCGGCTCCGCGCCCCGGGGCGGGGGAGCCGCGGGGCAGCCCCCGAGCGGGCGCGGCCCTGGGGGCCCAGGCGGGGCCGTGCCCCCGCGGGGAAGAGCAGCAGATCGAGGAATGGGCTGGGCCTGTACGGGAGGACCCCAAATATTACCAAGGGAGCCCGAGAGCAAGGTCCATGATATGTGTGATATGGGCTCAGCTGTCCCGGCTGTGTCCCCTCCCAAGCTGCTTATGCGCCCACAGGAGCAGAACGAACCTGGACCCTGCGCAAGCACTGCTTGTTCAGCAATATCTAAAACAGCTCTCTCTTAACACTTTTCTTATCACAAACCCAGAACTTAGCCCCATAAAAGCTGCTATGAAGAAATTTAACTCTTAACGCGTGAGGCTCCATTTGCAGCTGCTGTCCCTGCTCCTGGAGCTGCTACCATTCCCATGCCTCTAACAGCCCTAGCTTCTCATCGCTTCCTTCGGTCATCTAGGACAGCTTCCAACAGTCTTTGTTCAGCACATGTATGTAATAAATTTTTTTGTTCATTAATATAAGCTCAGGCTTTCTTTCAAATTAACTTTTTGTATATTCATCCTTTACTACCTAAGTAACCATTTTACACACCAAACTGACAGGGAGTTTTGTTACTTAGGCGACTGTAACACAACACCGCTTTCATGACTAATAAGAAGTAATGGAATTCTCAATAAAAAGTTAATCAAGTCAGTCAGTGCTGGGCTTGATTTCAGATCTATACACAGAACTGAGCCTTTATTTGTGCAGCATAACTGCTTCAAGAAGTATATTTTTAGTCAGGAGCAAGACCTAAAAATGTGTCTGGTTGCTCTCCAAAGCCTAAAATGGTTAGTCGGGGTTTTAATGTCCCAATGCAGGATGGTGAGAACAAAGAGGATGGGCTTGGTGCACCAAAAGGTGCCCTGAAACAGCCTGTGGCTGCATACAGTGCACCAGGTCACAAGGCTCCGTTTAAGAGCTGTACTTCTAAGCCTTTAATTTCCTCCTAGCACTACATATCTTGGATAAATGCTTTTATGCCCACAGAAGATACAATTAGAGTTGCTATTCAACAAGAGCCAGAAACAGCAAGAACTGCCATGGTCATTGCTCAGTTTTCCTCCTAATTACACGCTCGTGCATCCCAGCTCCACCCAGCAGCAAACCCAAGCATACCTAAAGATAAGTACCTCAGCCAGAATGCCAAAGAAGATTTTACTGACCCCTGTAATTGCACAGGCTGATAGTGTGTCAAGGCACTGACTTTGTGCAAATTACACAGTGGCCTGTGGTAGGGATGGGACAGAAGGATGCTCTTCCAGGATGAGGTATCTGTGGAGGCGCACAGGAGGTCTATGCAATACCCAGCACTGAATTTTCTTGCATATTCAGAGTTGAACCAGCTATTTTCTGACTCGGTGGTTTCACAGTCTGCCCAAGTGATCTAGGACCACACTTCTTTCCAAGGGCACACACCTTTTTTCCCTCCCACCTTCCAGTTTCACTTTGAATGAGGAATGCTGATAAGGTGATGCATGACTTATGTCAACCTATTAAACCCAATGATCATTTTGTTCGTTTGGGTTTTTTGGGGGCTTTCAGTTCCACAAATCACTTCAAGCTACAGGCAAGGCCAAAATAAAGGAAGAGATGGGGAACCACACAATGGCAGGACCATTTTATTCCGAAAATACTAATATAGTAGCTAGGTATGCCATAATATTTCTGCTTTCAGAGTTCAAACACTATTTCTAATACAGTGCATACATAAACCAAAAAATAATAAAATATCTAGAAGGCTGTGGGTAAGGGTAGCAAGCATCACCAAAATTGCTAGCAGTGAATACACTTAGTGTATTCAGTGGCAAAGGGTAATCCTTTGTATGTGCTAAAGGACAGCCGGTAGTTTGTAGCCCTTATAAAGTCTTCCTTTCCATTGATCGGCCTTTTCCAAACCATGTAACTGATTTTTAAGCCTTCACATTTAAAAAAATATATTATTTAAACACAGAAGATGAGTGGGATTGGAGGACAGGATTTCAAAGATATCTCAGTGCCTATTGTTGTCTCAGGTAGATACCCCAAGTCTTTTTGAAAGACATCCTAACTTACAACCTGAGATACCAACTTTTAAAATTCCACTTAGAGGACTGTCTAAAACTTTTGGCACTGAAGCATCTTTGAAGATATAACCTGAGTCTTAAATCGTGTGGAAAATGGAGCTTTTGTGTCTATCAGTTAGATACTCTAAAAAAAAAATTCATTCTTTATCAGTCCTCTGAGAAAGAATCTGATATATATAGCCTTTGCATTTACCACTTGAGGACTTACCTGTAAGCTGTTCAAATAACTTATGCTTTCAGGATTCCCTCTGCTATGTATGTCATATATCCATGTTACAGTCTCAGAAGGTCTTTAACATGTTTTATATATATATTCAGAGATTTAGTAAGTTTTCAAATCACACTGTGAATACAAATCAGAAATACTGAAACATGAGTTTGAAACAGTGACAGGAGCAAAAAGGGAAGTGGTGTGTCTCCTTCCCAGCCTTCTCAGCCCGTGCTTTCTCTGCTGATGGCTGAACAACCCCATGGATGTGTTTGCTGTGTTGTGAGATTTCAGCACATGTGGACTGCATCCCAGAAATTGATGTTGCTGCCTCCCATATTTTCAGGAGTGTGCTTTGTCAACCACTTAAAGGCTGTTGAGGATTTCTAGTTGAAGAGCTAACTTACTTATTTCCCTGTCCTTCAGTTAGCTCTTTAGAATATAAGTAAGAGTGTAATTTGGAAAGAAAAGAATCATTTGGACATCTGTAAGGCCTGATACCAAACAGGCTTAGAAAGGTGAAGTGGACTTAGATGGAAGTTAGGTACCCAAATCTGTCATTATAATACAGGTACCCAAACTGCCATTCTGTTATTTTCTTGGGTTTGTTGGGGGTTTATTGTTTGTTTGTGGGTATATTTTTGTTTGGTTTGGGTTTTTCGTTGCGGTTTTTTTTGTTGTTTTTTGGGGGTGTGGCGTGGGTTTTTTTTAATGCACAGGGAGCACAGTTTCTCTATCCTGGTGTGTTGGTTTTGCATGGCCTGGTAGTGGGGGGCCACAGAGGTGGCTTCTGTGAGAAGCTGCTAGAAGCTTCCACCATGTCCAGCAGAGCCAATCCCTGATGCCTCTGAAGATGGACATGCTGCTGGCCAAGCCTGGCCCAATTAGGGATAATGGTAATGCCTCTGTGATAACATATTTAAGAAAAAAATCAAAACAAAGTGGTGGCANACCCTCCCCTGCCACAGCTGGGCAGAGGAGAGAAAAAAATTTAATGAAGGCTTCAGGACTTGAGATAAGGACCAGGAGAAAAACAGTCCAAGGGCAAAACAGGCTCAGCCTAGAGGTACAAAGTGAATTTATTGCAAACAAAATCAGAGGAGGAAAATGAGAGGTAAAACAAGCCTTTAAAAACCTTTTCTTCCCCCAGCTCCTCCCTCCTTTCCACCCACAGTGCAGGGGACAGGGCATGGGGGCTTTGGTCAGTTCCTCACCTGAGATTTTCTTCTGCTGCTCAGGGAGAGGAGTCCTTCCCCTGTGAGACCGTGGGGTCCCTTCCCATGGGAGACAGGTCTCCATGAACTTCTTCAGCATGGCTCCAATCTCACAAGTAGCAGTCGTCCCAAAACTGCTGCACTGTGAGTCCCTTCCACAGGCACACAGTCCTCCCAAAACTCTGCTGCAGCGTGGGTCACTCTTCCACGGGGTGCAGCCCTTCAAGGATGGGTTACTCCAGCCTGGGAGCAGGGGCCCCCTCTCTCAACCGGGTCTCCCATTGGATCACAGCCTCCTCCAGGCAGCCACCTGCTCTGGCACAGGCATCTCCCTCATGGGCTGCAGGGGGATCTCTGCATCCCCCGTGGATCCCCATGAGCTGCAGGGCCACAGCTGCTTCACCATGGTCTGCACCACGGCCTGCAGAGGAATCTCAGCTCCAGCACCTGGAGCACCTCCTTCCCCTCCTTCTCCTCTGATCTTGGTGAACCATGTTGTTTTCCCTCACATGTTCTCACCTCCTCCTCTTCTCTAGATTGAATTCAAACTGCGCCACCACTTTGATTTTTTTCTTGAATATGTTATCACAGAGGTATTACCATTATCCCTAACTGGCCCACACTTGGCCAGCAGCATGTCCATCTTCAGAGGCATCAGGGATTGGCTCTGCTGGACATGGTGGAAGCTTCTAGCAGCTTCTCACAGAAGCCACCTCTGTGCCCCCCCCGCTACCAAAAGCCAGGCTGTGCAAAACCAGCACACCTAGGCAATAACATCAGTTAAAGTTTCAACACATGTCTGAAGTGTGGGAGATCACAGGGGAGCTAGTGTGAGTGAAGGGGATCAGCCCCTCCTGATGTCAGGCTGCCACACCAGCCAGTAGGTGTGGGGAGGGAGCAGCCAACTAGGCAGGAGATGGGGATGGATGAGGTACCGTGTGCTTGCCTGTGGAGGTTGCCACTATAAAGAAAAGAGTGTAATAGCCACTGTTGAAGGAGAAAGCCCAAGGGAGATCACAGCTTGTCAGTGTTTCAGTCTGTGCTCCACAAACTCTTCCTGCACATTACTCAGTGGCTGTTTGAGATCTGACTCTTTCTTCCCGTTACACACACTTCCTCAGGGAAACCCAGCTGCTTGAACACCTTGATCAGGGGCTCAGAAATACAGCAAGGCTTGCCGATGGGCATGTGAATTTGTGTATCGAGAGACAGCTGATCCTTTGTGCCTGCTACCGCACAGCCCTAAGCCATCAGGAAATGGATAGGGAGTGTCCTGAAGAGCTGTGGTGAGAGGCGGCAGAGTGCCCTTCTCAAAGGAAGTGAAGTTTTACCAAGTATGCAAAAGTTCATCATTAGTCACTGCATTTTTTCTACGTCATCACTTTTCAGTCAGCTGAAATTGCTGAATGGAGTGCAGACAGCCATAAACGCCTATGGTGTCTAAACAAACAGATGACTTTACAGATACGTGTTTTTCTTGGCCCGAGTTACTACACACTGACAATAGCAGAACTAAACCCAAGTACTCGGTTTGCACTGTCCGCAGGCCAAGGAAAGCGCACGGGCGTGGTCCCAGCTCAGCCGAGCCGTGTCCCAGCCGTGCTGACCGAGGGAGGAGCGAGGGCTGAGACGCGGGCACCGCTCCGTGCCCTCGGCGTGAGCAGCGGCGGCTCGGAGAGAGCTGCTGGACACCAAGGGAACCTTACCGGGGCAGCCTGTGCCCCCTTTCGGGAACAGACGGACATTTCAGTTCTGTAATCTCGCGGTTACACTCCCTTAACTGGATTGCCCGGTTTACAGCTGCCATCAAAGCTTTCTTAAAGCGATAATTTAANAAACCAAAAAAACCCACAACCCTACAAGAAAAAATTACTTTTATGTGTTTTGGGGAGCAGCGAGAATTAATCTCTTTCTTGCTGGTAGAGGGATTTTTAAGGATGGTTGAACATGAACAAAATCTGTTCACTTACAAAGTGTGAGGCTTGATACTTCGCTCTCGTCGTGTCGCCATGGACATAGTCCCGTTGATTTTGCTAAACTACTCCTAAACTACACAAGTGGAGTTCAGTGTTTAATTGTGATGCGTTGTGCACTGATAGATACACTCACAGAACAGACTACCGAATAGTGTGGGGTTGGGAAAAGGCCACTCCATCAGTTCTGGCACTTAAATGACAATGTTAAGATAAGAAATTGCATCATTTTAGTAAATTCCTGTGTCCTTCTGGTGAAATCATCAGTATTTTCGCTTGTCCTTTTATAGTCAATTTGGTTTCTCAGGGTTTATTGCCCTCTGGTGGAAATAGTCTTTTCTCCTGTGACAATAGGGATGCTGACACCTCATGCTTCATTTCGGTTTTTATCTGTTGTCTGTTGATCATCCCAACGTGATAAATAGATTTTAAAAAGTCAAATTACATTATTTTTAACACAGAGGATTGTAGAGTGAGTAAATGAGGCTGATATGTGAAAGCCAGAGCACTGAAATGATGTGAGGATCTCAGCAGCTCTAGCAAAAATATTAACAAATTCAGTTCAGTTCAGTGTGCAGTAGTCACCTTAGACAGTAAAGCAGAACTGAATGATAAAGATTTCATAAAAGTACAAGAAAACAAAAAAACTGCAGTTATGTATGAGATACACACAAAGATTCTGTCATCACAAGTAAATTTTTGTTAACCACAATTTCTTGTACACAGCTCTTACTGACTTGTACATCTGTCATAAATGCCCATTTTAAATTGTCCTTCATTACATATTTTTTTACAAAGTGTATTAAATGATATCAAGAGATCAGCTTTTTTGTAAAAAGATCTAGAAAAAGGTAAACTCCTCAGTATGCATATTAGTAAGTTACTATTTGCAGTATTCAAGCACGATTTATGTAGCTGGTAGTCTGGTGATTATAATAGAAGTAATGGTACAAGTGATTGTCTATTCACAAGGACAGTATTGAGTGACTCTGTTCTTCTCTGCTGTTTATAACATTCTCCATGAGGAGATAATAGTTATAGTAATTGTTATAATATGAGCTTTAAGAAACTATCTCACATTTGCTTTTATAAATGACTGTTAAATTCTGTATATTTGATAGATCTATATTTGGTTTCCAAAGCTTCCATTCATTGCAGTGCACATATATAGCAATCCTATAAACAACTTAAATGAAAGAAGCATCCTTTCCATGTTGGCTTCTTGGTTATCAAATTATCAAGCCACATATCTCTTTTCAGCTCATCTTCTTGAGTAGACTCTGCAGTTTAGCTCCAATGCCTTGGCTGAAGGTTTTCATTCTTTACAACCTCATGCAGCCTCCAATTTTGACCTTTTTTTTCATCAGTCCCATTCTCCTTGTCCCACGCAAAAGCAGAGAGATGAAGCTGCAAAGGCCTCTGTCTTACACAGTGGTCCAGGCATAGGTTTACAGGTAGCACTTCTAATCAGAAATGAGTGGAGATAGATGGGCCAGGAAAAAAATGTGCAATTTTTCATGGAGATTAGATACAAGGAGAAAAATAGCATTTCCAAGAGCAAGCAAGATGGGTGTGTAGGGCTGTCTGTCTCAGGGAAGCCTGTGGGATGGTCATTGGGAAAAGGAAGGTGACTAAGACGTTTCTGCAATAACCAGCCCTACCCAAACATACAGGTTTCCCTGGCTTCTTGGGGCTGTGCACTGGCTGATACCATCTCAGAACACAGCTGCGTGCTTCAAGGGGCTCTTATCTGGCCTGTGCTGGCTTGTACCCCAGTGGATGTCAAAACGCTGACATATGCTGGAAGGCAGCATAGGAGGTAAATTAAATAGTGGATGATGTCAGCCTTGATGCAGTACTACTCAATACAGTCTTGTTTCTAGTTCTAATAAAACTGAGGAGTGGCAGCTCCTGGTTGCTGCAGCCCTTCCGTTTCCTTCTTGTTTTCACAATTTCTTCATGCAACTGTGTGAGGTACAATGACTGTATGGTTTCCAGCCTTTCCCCAGTCCCTAGCCATAGCTGATCCCTATCCCAGATCCTGTCTGAGTAATGCAGCACTTATTTCCCCACCCAGGGGAACCCTTATGCAGAGTTGTCAGTGCTGCCCCAGCTGGCCTGTCCATCCTGTACACAGCTCAGCCTGGGCATACAGATCAGTTGTGTGATCTCTGCAAACATGATAAGCATCCGGGAGCAGCAGGATCCATGAAACACACAAGCACCCTCAGCCACATCAAACAGAATTGTAAGTATTGAACAAAAAGTAAGGTGGCAAATTAAAAAAAAAAAAATTAAAAATCAGTACTTTAAGATCAGAAGTATGAATTGTAGGATGAAATCAATATAATCTAATAATTTATGTACACATTCTAAACAGAAAAACGCAGAGTCTGTGAAGAACAGAGTGAAAAAGAGTAGAAGCCAATAAATAAGAAAAATGTAATATTAAATTAAAATGTTTATTGGCTGGAAAATATATTTAAAATTTCAGGGGAATACCTAAAAGCCCTCAAAATGCAAGATGATTTGTCTCCTTTCAAAGAGACCTACCAATGCCATCAATAAAATTTCTTTTTTTGCTGTTCATGTCTGACTTCAGGTAGGAAAGCCAAAGTGTAACACAAACAGGCCAGCACATAATTCTGTAGTATCCGTAGAGTCAATCTGCCATTTGAACATTTTTTCAGTAGCTATCTCTCAGAATCTTAATTCTCCTTTCCTGTCAATTGGCTGAATACATTACAGGAGCTATGTTTCTCTAATAAAAGTCAAATCTCTTTTCTTGAGATCATTGCTACTGTCCATAATACAGTTCTTTTCATGAATTGTAAATTGTATTGTTTAGCAGAAGACAAACTAGTTGGACCTTCTAACTATGCCTTCTTG
>VYXC01001796.1:0-10433 GCA_013397175.1 Platysteira castanea | reverse complement strand
TCTATTCACAAGGACAGTATTGAGTGACTCTGTTCTTCTCTGCTGTTTATAACATTCTCCATGAGGAGATAATAGTTATAGTAATTGTTATAATATGAGCTTTAAGAAACTATCTCACATTTGCTTTTATAAATGACTGTTAAATTCTGTATATTTGATAGATCTATATTTGGTTTCCAAAGCTTCCATTCATTGCAGTGCACATATATAGCAATCCTATAAACAACTTAAATGAAAGAAGCATCCTTTCCATGTTGGCTTCTTGGTTATCAAATTATCAAGCCACATATCTCTTTTCAGCTCATCTTCTTGAGTAGACTCTGCAGTTTAGCTCCAATGCCTTGGCTGAAGGTTTTCATTCTTTACAACCTCATGCAGCCTCCAATTTTGACCTTTTTTTTCATCAGTCCCATTCTCCTTGTCCCACGCAAAAGCAGAGAGATGAAGCTGCAAAGGCCTCTGTCTTACACAGTGGTCCAGGCATAGGTTTACAGGTAGCACTTCTAATCAGAAATGAGTGGAGATAGATGGGCCAGGAAAAAAAAGTGCAGTTTTCCATGGAGATTAGATACAAGGAGAAAAATAGCATTTCTAAGAGCAAGCAAGATGGGTGTGTAGGGCTGTCTGTCTCAGGGAAGCCTGTGGGATGGTCATTGGGAAAAGGAAGGTGACTAAGACGTTTCTGCAATAACCAGCCCTACCCAAACATACAGGTTTCCCTGGCTTCTTGGGGCTGTGCACTGGCTGATACCATCTCACAACACAGCTGCGTGCTTCAAGGGGCTCTTATCTGGCCTGTGCTGGCTTGTACCCCAGTGGATGTCAAAACGCTGACATATGCTGGAAGGCAGCATAGGAGGTAAATTAAATAGTGGATGATGTCAGCCTTGATGCAGTACTACTCAATACAGTCTTGTTTCTAGTTCTAATAAAACTGAGGAGTGGCAGCTCCTGGTTGCTGCAGCCCTTCCGTTTCCTTCTTGTTTTCACAATTTCTTCATGCAACTGTGTGAGGTACAATGACTGTATGGTTTCCAGCCTTTCCCCAGTCCCTAGCCATAGCTGATCCCTATCCCAGATCCTGTCTGAGTAATGCAGCACTTATTTCCCCACCCAGGGGAACCCTTATGCAGAGTTGTCAGTGCTGCCCCAGCTGGCCTGTCCATCCTGTACACAGCTCAGCCTGGGCATACAGATCAGTTGTGTGATCTCTGCAAACATGATAAGCATCCGGGAGCAGCAGGATCCATGAAACACACAAGCACCCTCAGCCACATCAAACAGAATTGTAAGTATTGAACAAAAAGTAAGGTGGCAAATTAAAAAAAAAAAAATTAAAAATCAGTACTTTAAGATCAGAAGTATGAATTGTAGGATGAAATCAATATAATCTAATAATTTATGTACACATTCTAAACAGAAAAACGCAGAGTCTGTGAAGAACAGAGTGAAAAAGAGTAGAAGCCAATAAATAAGAAAAATGTAATATTAAATTAAAATGTTTATTGGCTGGAAAATATATTTAAAATTTCAGGGGAATACCTAAAAGCCCTCAAAATGCAAGATGATTTGTCTCCTTTCAAAGAGACCTACCAATGCCATCAATAAAATTTCTTTTTTTGCTGTTCATGTCTGACTTCAGGTAGGAAAGCCAAAGTGTAACACAAACAGGCCAGCACATAATTCTGTAGTATCCGTAGAGTCAATCTGCCATTTGAACATTTTTTCAGTAGCTATCTCTCAGAATCTTAATTCTCCTTTCCTGTCAATTGGCTGAATACATTACAGGAGCTATGTTTCTCTAATAAAAGTCAAATCTCTTTTCTTGAGATCATTGCTACTGTCCATAATACAGTTCTTTTCATGAATTGTAAATTGTATTGTTTAGCAGAAGACAAACTAGTTGGACCTTCTAACTATGCCTTCTTGAATATCCATTCAAGTGTGTAATAAGTGAGGAATAGTCTCATTTGTCATTTTTTGTTTCTCTTGTTTTAAAAGTTCTACTGTTTCACAGCAGTTCACATGTGAAAGGAGGCAAAAAGATACCATGGTAGTTATTAATTGTGTAATTTCTGAAATCCTCGAGTCTTACTGTGCTAATTGTTGAAGATTTTTGCTGGTTGTTGAATTAATTACTTATCCCATACTTTCAGATTGCTTCCTTTGGCTTATATCTTCAGGTAAGTCAGTCTGTGAAAATAGCTGGTATTGGTGTACCTGTCAAATGCTTGAGATTTCTGGGCTTATCCTTATCTTCAAACATAAAAGATGAACAAACAGGTACTTGTTAATAGTCCAATGTATTGTAAAGGAGAGAAAGTGATATTTGTGTAATCTGGCACACAAACTGTGGTACTGCAAGTATGTTAGTAGGTCTATTTTTCAAGAACTCCTGTTGGGATTTTTCCCAAGCTAGGCCTTTAAGTCTAGAATAACCTTTCATTTTCTTGGATCAAACCTCAGTTTTCTCACTGTTCTCAGTTTCTCAGAGACATAGTCTGGGCTTCACAATTTTAAACTGTGCATGGATCAAGAAATGGGCTAGTATAAAACAGACAGCACTTTTTGGCCGGGCTTTTAAAACCAGTCAATTGCACAAGGAGTCAGTGATCATATTTTCCTTCATGCTCTGCCATGGATTACTGAAGAAGCTACAGCATCAAGATTTGCTAGTGTAGTGGGCTGATTCTGGCTCTGAATTCGCTCATCCTCTGCCCAATCTGTTCCAAAGGGCGCATTAGAGGAGTCAATGTGACATTACATAGGAGGGATAACACCGGCTTTCCTGAATCATTCCTTAAGGCATTCATTAAGGCAAATCAGGCTACTTCATTTTTCAGTTCAAAGCACATCTGTGTGTTTTGATAAAAGTCTTGAATTATATGAATATTCAAGGCAATTTACATTTTGATTTCCAAGCAATCTTTGGAAATAGAAGCAAAGCCTTGTGTCTCTTAGTGTCTCTAAGTACAATAGTTCTTAGCCCATTTTTGCCGGATGTTCCCCTAAAACTTGTCTGACTCAAGTTAATGGAGTAGGCTTATTTAATCTCTTCGCTAAAACTTTTGAGGAAAAGTTTCATAAAAATTGACCTTTCAGAAATAAGTCTATGACTTCTGATGTGATTTAATTTTCCTGAGTCTGACACATTGAGAACTAAAATGGAATGACATTTTTTAGAACTGTCAGTAATTGCTGCTGTTATCAATCATTAGTGAGCGAGGTACCATCTGAGTCAGCTAACTTTGCCTTGGCCTGCCTAATTTTGCCTTTTTTTCTTCATTTCCTTTGTACTTTCACAAAGCAATGAAGTTCTTAAGCTTCATCGCTCTGTTTCTATTTGTAAAATTGATATCCTCCCCACACATTTCCTGTCATGTTCAAATGAAAGCTGAAACAGGCAGAGCATTTCTCTTTACCTTGTATTTATGAACATCCATGTAATTTTAAAATAATATTTCTGGTTTTTAGTATCTCCATACTACAGCCCTTAATAAATGCTAATTGTCTGTGAGTCCATCGTTGTTTTTCTAAATGGATGGCCCAGAACTTACATTTAAAATCTTTTATTCTTCTTCTGCTGTAAAGCTTTTTACAGACATCTGATAATCTTTGTTCTGAATTAATTTTCAAGATCCTGCTTAGCTGTTAGATTGGGGCTCATATTCTCTAATACAGTGCAACTGCATATGTTTTCAGCGTCAACAGCAGTTGCAGCATGTGCTTTAATCAATCTTAACACTGATCCTTTTAGCAGTCTTACAAGACAGTGGAGAATTGATTATTAGTATTGTTTTACTGTGGTACATCTTACTAAATCATACAAGAGAGCTTCCTCGTCCAAAGACCAGCAAATTTAATACAGTCCTTTTCTGAAGCATGGTCACTGTCCTATGCTGCTTCATGGGCACTTCTTTTACATTTTGAGAAACCCATTTCACGTCTCCTGTATTCTTCCACTAATTTTTTTCTTGTTGGTGTCATTCATTGTTTTTAGAGCTTGGAATTTTGTAATTCTTTCTATTGCTTTTTGTGGATACAAAATTGTTGCTTACAAGAACTTTTTTTGCTGCTTTCTAATCCTGTGAGAAATTTCTCTTTCTCACAAAAGCTATCAGTAGAGTTTGTAAACTATGGACAACTGCTAATGTTGTTTATAGTACAGTAGAGAAATGTTTCTACAATAGTCTTTGCAGGACTTCAGCCGATGATCCCTAAGGGGTGGCTAATCCACTGTTCAATCACACTATGAAGAAAAAAGTCTATAAGAGAGTTGTAAAATAATTTAAAAAATCAATCCTGCTGGAATCCTGCCTGCTGCCTCTCTCTTCTCCTCCCTACTGCCTCTGGGACACTGCGACAGCTTTTCTCTCTCAAGAAACTCTTAGCACAGTTAAGTTCTTCACTGTGATAAGATGGTGCATCAAGTGCAGTGACCATGGCTGCATGCTGTGTGAGCAGCTGGATTTGAAACTTTACCTGTGTGGATTCCTAACACTTACTGATTTTAAAACAGCTAAAACACCAGGCCTAGACAGTGATAGATTAAACATTGTCATCAACTACTCTTCTGGAACAGTTCCCCTTGTCAATACTCATAATTAATTTGATTGAAGCAGTCCAGTGATAATCTATCAATTCAAGTTTCAATGATAAAATTATTAACAACAGGAATATTGTTCTGTGTTTTTACACTATACACCTCAGCAGTTGCTTATCTAGCTGGCAAGGACTATGTCAGGAAAGAGTGTAGGGTAAGTTGTATGAAAAATGTATAGAGACTGTCCTCAATTTTATTCCATGTTATGAACTTGGCCAAGTGAGCTTCGCTTTGTGCGACAAATTATTTCCAGTGATATGTTTCAAGATGCTATCAGTTTGCCAGTGAAATAAGTTGGTTCAGCAGGATGTAGACGTATCTGAGCCAAATCCAAACAAATGGCTTGGCTAGGGCCCTGTTTTGCTGTTTCAAAATGCAAAATAACCAGCAGGCACCATGAAGAGGAAGGGGATCACAATTGCCTTAATGTTACAGTCTGTAATAGTGATGTATTTAACTTCTGTTAGAGTAACCTGACCTTAGTTTTCCTTTCCTACCTACTTTTGTACCTTCTTATCCTAAAACCTGAACTACCTCATGTACAATTTAATGTCACCTAGATATTAAAACCTAACCTATTCTCCTGCTAATTCTTTTCTAATTTTTCACTTTTGTGAATTCAAAAGGCACTGCTTTCATGTGGTCTAGTCAGCCTTGGTCTTCAGCAGCTTTGCTTCTAGACTACCTTCCAGCTGTCCTGCTGTGTTGTCAACATGACCAGAAGTAACACTTTTGTTCTGACGGCAAGAGGCTTATATAAAAATATCTTCCAGTACAGAGCCTGAGTGAGACTTAGATACCAGAGCTGGCAGGGTAGTGATTCTTATATGTGATGGGCACACTTAATAGCTAGGGTTTGTTAACTAAATAATAAATAATACACACTCAGATGTTGAAAGTGTAGTTGGGAAAAGGAAAAGTGACAGGAAAGACAGACCACAGAACAAGATATTATGCAAAAGTTTCCTTTAATTAAGACTTTTTTTCTTAATCGTTTTTCTTAATATTTCAGAATGAAGATGTTTTCCTCTGTATGTAAAAATATGATCTGAGAAAAACAAGTTCTCTCGCTACTTTCCTTCACACTTTACAGCTTTTATTTTGTTTATTTTCTCTTACAGTCCTACACATCCACATAGAGTGAAATTATCTATACTCTGAATAATAATTCATGTAGGTTTACTACCATATCATGTACAGTGTTTTATGTCAGTGACTTCCAAACTTTTTTTTTTAACCAACAATTCCTCTGGCATGTAACTCAACTTCCCAGAGCCTTCTTCACCTCTGTTCTCTCTTCTCATCCCACTGGTGCTGCCTAGCTCTTCTTACACACCTCCAGATCCCTTCCCTTTCCACTGGATCCTGATATCACCCTTCCTTCCACTCCTCCCCTAACGGGCCTTCCCGCCTACCCTTATGTTTGTTTATTGTTCTCTTGCCAGCCAGCTCGGAACATATTTTCCTCTTCTTGGAGTTTCAATGCTTTTCCCTTAAGAAGGAGATGAAGGTATGGTAACAGTAAAGGGTTTTCGGCTTCTGGCCTTCTGCTTTTCCTGCAGAGCCACATATTCTCCCTTTTCCATCCTAGCCAAACTAGATTTCCTGCTTTCTGAAACTGAGATTGATGGTTCAGGGGATAGGTGCTGTCACAGCAGTCTCCTGGTATCCAGCATTTACCCCTGGGGAGCAGGAAGTATTTTATGTCACCTTTGAATGCACTCCTGTCTCTTCATCTGCAAGTATTTGAAATTTAACATTTGAATACATAAAATGTTTCAGCATCAAAACTGCTGTGGGTTGTTACTGATCCTGTCATCCTTCAGTTCCAGCATGGTCCCTTTGGAAGCATTACAATATCATTCAGAGGGAAAAATTATTAATCCATTTGAATCTAATGGTGGTGTAAATTCTGTGGACCTAATCCTAAAATGTCATTTGCCCATTTTCAGACAAAATTTGCACTGACGTTAATGGCTCAAGATTTTTTGTTACTGTTATAATGCCATTGAAAAATAGAAAAAACTTGTCAGAAGCATTTATTTTTAGATAGCAATGCATTTTTTTCTTAGATGAGGAGAATCAACTGGAAAACAAATATAACTGAGAAGATCGTTAGGCATTACAGGCATTACACAAGGAACACAGATGCTTTTCTGTAAGCGTTTGATAGGACAAGTTAGAAAACATTTTCATTTCTTTTAAATTAGCTTCTGACACTCCCAGAGGTTTTGTCTTGGGTTTAAAAAGCACAAAGAAGAATACTGTACCCAGAAGAAGATGCTGTCCTATGTAATTTCTTTCTTCTTTGCTTGCAATCAATCATTCTTTCAGTGATGCTCATCTTAGGTGCTGCTCCTTGGCTGCAGGATACTTCTTGCTATACGATACCCATGGCTGTAGCTCACCATAAAATGATCATCCAATTTGCTAGGTTCAGTGGCAACATGGTATTTCGATTTAAATTAATGTGAAGAAGTGTGTTCTTCCTTTTCTCCACTGTAAAATGCTTTCCAAGAAGTATTTGCGCCTTGTTTTTGGCTCTCCCAGCACACAGCAGTGTGGAAGGGATGGAGCTGCACAGCAGTACTTCATGGAGCTCCCTTGAATTGCTCCTGCTGGACACAGACTAGTTAGAAAGATGCACAAAGCTCTAATTTGGGGAACACCCAGCAATATTTTTTGTTTGTGTTTTATCCACCATTTAGACATTCACAGTCACTGACTTTTTTGGATTCAGACCTGGAATAACAGACATATCATTCAAACTGAGAGCCCAACTGTATTTTCAAGAGCTGATGCTAATCATTTGAAGTTGATTCTCTTAGTAAGAAGTTTGCTATTCTTGAGAATTTTTTGTTCTATAAAAATGATTGCTTCTATTCTGACCAAAACAAGAGAGAATTGGCACAAGGTTAATTATGTAAGGCAATTACAAGGATATTAACCTGGCAACGGAGAAATGCCAGATCAGAAGAAGTGATGAGTTAGAGCTATTGCTTGAGAATATCTCCTACCCCGTGGAATCTCTTGCTATTAAACATGTTTTGTTCTACAGACTTGTTGACAACAGAGTCAAAATTAAAGAAAGTGACTCTAATCCACTGGTTTGGGCATCCATCTGGTATACCAGAAACCCAACTGTGTTTTTCAGCCCCACAGGCATAAAGGTTTCTGTTAGAATGGCAGGAGTGAATTATGGATGACTACAGTGCACTACAGAAAATTACATTAGCATATGTAACACAGAGAGGGTTAAGTATAATTACAGTAGCTGTACACAGCAAAGTGTGGATGAGTCGAAAAACAGTGAGACAAATGCTGTTCCTGCTGAATAACCTCTGTGTGTTTGGAGAAAGAGATTTCAGTGTTTCTTTGGTTTGTATAATCTGAATATTTGCCTGGCATACTTTTTTGCCCAAACCCAGTATGTAGCACAGATGTGGGGTTAATGACCAATTCACGTTAAGACACAAATGAAATCTAGGATTCAACAGTTTGGATTTGATATGCCCTGAAATGCTTACAGACTGAATAAAAACTCTTTACCTCCTTCACATGGTAATATATTAGGTTCTCAGTGGTTGCAGGTTGGAATAGTAGAGATGATCAATGAGGTTGCCACAACGATATGTTTGTCAGGGAACTAGGGAGTGGAAAATAAACACATGAGAACAGGGAATTATTGGAACCATAGTAGAAAAGTATCTTAGTGCAGTTCTCAGTCTAGAATATGTATAGCTGCTGCCCTGCCAGCAGACAGAGTTTAATCTGAAATTGAAATAACTCTTTTTGAGGCTTTTATTTAGGACATATTTAAGGCCTTTAAAAAAAATCTTTAGCTTTTAGTTTAAGCTTCAGATAAGATGATTGCAAGCACCTCTGAGTACCTAATGTCCCTCCATTACCTGTTTCTTGGTGTAACAGGAATATTCACCAACACTTTCTTTGGAAAGACAAAGCCATTTTGTCAGCAGCAATACAACTTTCAACTGCTGACTACATCTAAATGGGAGACTTAGGGGTTATGGCAATTAGCAAATGCTGCTGTTGATGTAATCCCATAAAACTTGATGCACTTTTGTTTTTCTAAAATTTCTGTTTATTGGCATATTAAAGCAAGCTGATGTCTGTACACAGCTATATAAATGCTCTAGTGTCTGGGTCAATTTATTAAACTTATGGTCTTTCCTGTCTCCATTGTCCTAGGCTGTTTTTGTCAGCAAAAAATAGATTCAGTCTTATCAGTCCTTAACCTTCTGTTTTGTTACTTGTTAGCTAGCCTTGTGTTTTGTATTTTAATACCAAGACTCTTAGATTGCATAACTACCTGACTCTAATTCACCCTGTGTTTATATTTGCCAGAATGCTTCTATTGTTTCTACATCCTGCTTATACAAGAATGTTCCCTGGGTTCTTTGCACTGGAAGAAGGTTATTCATGAGCTTAAAGGTGATAGAAATCTTCCTTTTCATCTTTCCTTCTCTCCTCGCCTCATAGCCACTGTGATATATTAGTAGAGTGATTGTGTGAATATCAAGTGTAGAAGCTATGGGGTCAGCCCTAGTGCTTCCTTCTCAGAGTAATCCAGCTGTACATGGTAATCTTGCTGAAATTAATTGCTTACTGGAGCAAGAGCTGTGTGCAGTGTAGGGCTCTAGGTTCTGTCACAGCTCTACAGTTACTATTCATTCTATAAATTAATCTGCTCTATTCTTTTAAAAATGAAAACTAAATGCATCATGCTAAAATCAAATCAATGCCATCCTGATCAGTCACCAGGGGTTTCTCGATCTCTTTCTATCAAGGCTTTTGTTATTCGGACATTCCCTACAAGCTGTCAAATGGTCCTAAACAGTAACAACCAATAAAGTAAGCACCCCTTAAAAATTTCCCCAGGGAATCTCTTTAAATTGAACAGAGAGTAATATATCTTGTAGTGTCAATAATGCTGAAAATGTTAATTTGGTTGATTCTACTGTGTGCCTTCTCAAGTGATATTCCAAATGCTGTTCTGGGAAGAAGACTGCTACTTGAATTCACTCTGTTGCTCTCTGTCTGCAGCACAGTCTCAAATCTGTGGCAAGGGCTATCTGAGATAGGCTGTACAACAAAAGAGTGTTCTGGTGGTCTGATTGCTTTTTCAACCTTGTAAATCTAACTACTGATAGTGATGCTCTTAAATTAAAATCAGATGGCAAGGATGAATGTGCTGATAAGATGTTCTCAGATGGCTAACTGATAGAGTATCTACAGGCAGCAGAAATGTGTCCATTTGCTGAGCATAGCATGAGCCTGATTTACTATACTATGCAAAGCTGGTTTAACACTGGTATCAATAATGTAATTTTCTTTATTATATAAAGTGGGTAGAAAAGAATTTTACTATGCATATTTAGTCTATTAAGGGCATTTCTGTGAATAAATTATGCTAGATGTTCTTTTAATTCTTGTTAGCACAGATTTTTTTTTCACAGATGTCGTTTTTGGGCATTAGACAATTTTTTTTTCTCCTGCTGTTGTGAAAGAAGAACTGCAAGTACTGACATTAAACATCTTAGGAAATTTGTTCTGTTCTTTTTATAATAAGGAAAAGCAGTCTTGCCAAAATTCAAACCTTCCAGTGACTTAAATATTTGTTTTGCTGTATTATTTCTTAGGTGCTTGATATCATCCTAAATAAACTAATTAAGGGACTATTTCTGAAGTCCCAATTGCATAGTTATACCCTATAATCATGCTTTTATTTGTTAATTTTTTAAAAAATTGTATCTGCAGTGGAAACAAACTGACATCTTTATGTGTGACTACCTGCCCACGTGTCACGATC
>VYXC01001792.1:118443-175304 GCA_013397175.1 Platysteira castanea | reverse complement strand
TGAAGGTTAGTACTAAGGCAGGGGAAAATGTTATGGAAAGAATCCTCCCGGGACCCATCACAAGTCAGATGAAGCACGTGATTAGGAAATGCCAGCACAGGTTCACAAGGGCAAATTGTGCTTGACAAACTTGATTGCNCAACACGGACAAGCATAATGTCTACACCTGGGAAAGCAAATCCAGGAGAGCAGCAGAGGCTGGGAACACAAGGCTGGGGAGCAGCTCTGTGGAAGGGGACCTGGGAGTCCCAGTGAGTGAAAAGCTCAAGATGAGTGAGCAGTGTGCTGGTGCAGCAAAGGAACCCAGTGAGATCTGGGGCTGCTTCAACAAGGGCGTCATTAGCAGAGATTGTCCCATTCTTGTCAGCATTTGTCGGGGCACGCTTGGAATACTGTTGTCAGTTTTGGTTCCCACTATACAAAAAGGTATATGGACAGGCTGAAAAGGATCCAAAGAAGGGCCACAGAGATGATCAAAGGACTGGGAAGCCTGACATGTGAGGAGAGGCTGAGAGAGTTGGGTTTGTTGAACCTTGAGAAAAAAAGGTTGGGGGAAACCGTACCACCATATTCCAGTATTTAAAGGGTGGCTACAAAGAAGATAGAGCCTCTATTGTTACAATGGGTCACATGGAAAATATGAGGGATAATGGGTTAAAGTTACTCCTGGGGATATTCCACTTGAACTCAAGTGGAAATATTTCACAGTGAAAACAATCAGCCAGTGCAGTAATCTCCCCAGAATTGGTGGATTTCCGACCATGGGGCATTTTTGGGATTTGGCTTGACAGGCTGCTTGACTGTCTTGTCTAAATAATGCTTTTGTCAAGAAAGGTTGAACCTCTTCCTTATAGCAGGTTGGTTCCTTTCCAACCTGCTATTCTGTGATTGTACACTGAGTTAGAACCCCACATCTAAATTATTTGAGCAATTTGAAAAGTTTCAGTTTGTAAAACCAGAGAATTGATTTTTTGTAAATTTTGCTACAATAGTGATTCTTTAAAATATTTTAATTAAAAATCAGTTATTTCACTGAGGTCTAGGATGTAAAGATGACAGGGTGTTGTTATTACAAAAATGATTAAAGAGTTTAGCTATAATATTACTGATAAAGAACAGAAATCTGCTTTTAGCAAACTTATGCTTGAATTCTTACTTTCTACACAGACTGCATCCTCAGCTATTAAAGGTGCTATCCAGTTGGGAATAGGATACACGGTAGGAAACCTTACATCAAAACCAGACAGAGATGTCCTTATGCAAGACTTCTATGTAGTGGAAAGTGTCTTCCTACCAAGGTAAGAACAAGCATATTCAATTTTTCTTCAGTAGAATTTCATAATTAAATTCTTAACTAGGTATTTTGAACCAGGTTTTTTTTCCAGTTCTAACAAAATCGTGTTACAGTAAGTATAATACATGAAACTAGAAAATTATCTGGTCTTCATGTTGTCATTGAAAATGGAGGTAGGGAGAGGACTGGAAAGGTCACACTTCATCTGAAGATTTGAAACTTGCCATTTATAGACAGGGAAAGCAATTTTGACACTTTCAATTAAAGGAGATGTCAATTAGAATTTGAAGTGATTTACAATTACATTTACAGCATTTACATTTGTTTAGTTGAGGTTTAGTATCTAAAAATGGTATATTGTTGAGGGAGTTAAAAATTTATGGAAATTCAAGTCCTGCAGTTTTAAGTATGATATAAAAATACAGTTATGCTGATAAGGGAAATCAAGGTCATACTGATTTTTGGTGTTCAGAAGATGAAGTATGGTGTCATGTACCCTTTCCAAGTTACATATGCTAGCAAGAGATGAAGAAGGTTTAGGAGAAATGTATTTCACAACCAGGATGACTTACTCTTTTGAGCATTGTCTCAGTTCTCAGAAGTGATAAGTACAATCATTTCAGTAAGGACATGCTACATATATATTATTTCCTAGATTTAGGAATGATTTCTATCAGTTTTTTAAACTTCCGTTCATGTGCAGTTTGAATGCTACTTCATAAGATGTTTTGAATAATTTATAATCCTTAGTATTTACTGGTGTCACTAAACCAAGTTAAATTAACAATGTACAAAATAATTGCAGGCTCTTTAAATTTTGGTAGTTCCTCATGCAAATTTCCTTGATTTGACTCCTGATTTTCTTTGAACGGGGATATCCTTCAGAAAAAAAAAATTCCTATGTGAAATGGAGCATTTACATTACATTCTCTCGTTCCTAGCAGTTGAGGTTATTCATATCCTTGTTCTGGTGGTAATGATAGGGTTTGTGCACAGATTAGTAGTCTTTCTCCTGTAGATTAGGTAGATATAGAGAAGTTAACTATATGCATAATCTATAATCACAAATATTATCTAATATCACAAGTGTAATCTAATACCACAAATAACTATAATCAGAAAATTTTGTTTAAAAAATCAAACTTAGAGGTGAGAAATTTGCATATAATGTTAAAAAGATTTTTATTGGTGAGAAAAATGTCTGCCTATGACAGTGATGGAGGCTTCCATGGTATGTTTGCTCTATCAGCTTTGTTCATGGAAACTAAATGGAACCTACATGCTAAAACTATTTTATTACGTAGCACAGTTTGAGGAAGAAAATCTATTCTCTTTCTTTTTAAACATGGTTTCAGAGGAACAAGTAAAATAAACCAGTTTGTAGTCCATAGCATTACATGTGCCTTCTTTCCTGTGAGATGCACAAGCACGTTCACACAGAAATGAGATTTCCTTGTGTTGTATTGGTATTAAGGAGACATCCCTTCTGGCTTGCAGCAAAAACAAAAGGCAGAAGGAAGAGACTGATTGCACTAATATAAAATTGAATAGAAAAGTTTTAGTAAGAGCAAGATGAGGCTGAGTAAACTTTTTGCAGAAGTTTGCAGCTGAAGGAGAACCTAACAGTGCAGCAAGAGTGGTGCTAAACCTTTCCAGATAGTTTCCTATAAAAACCCAAGTATTTTAGGGAAAATTAGGCAAATTAAAGTAATGGCCAAAGCAGTGTAGTTTTGGGGTTAGGGATTTTTTTTGCATGGCTAGGTAGTAAGCAGTATATAGCATAGTGAGTCATCTTGGCTGTAACAAAGAGCCTCTCCACAGCGCTTGTTGACAACACTGGCTATCTGTAGCAATCTCGTCAAATCATGACGCTTGATTTCTTATGCTGATGCACAGAAATGTCAAATTACAATTCCTTGCTATGTCTCAATGTAACATGCACTTCTATTTATCTAAAGTACAGTCAATCAGAAGTGTATCACTGTGCATAAATTTTAATAATTTAGATTTGCACAAAATTAATACGTGATTCTCTCTTGCTGGTCGAGAGTATTGGGATGTTGCTTCATGATGGCATTATGTGGATTGGTCCTGCGTCATATCAATAGGGAGCTTCATCATCCACGCTGGAAGTAAAAAGCAAAGGTTGCACATCCTTTACAGCTAGGGCTGCACTCCCAAGGTATACTTTATATATAGAACTTTATTATATATAAAGTTCTTCGCTTTTTCCTAGGTGGGTACCTACATGTGATGGCAGCACTGGTTAAAAGTAATTACTGTAATGACTTTTTTTTGTTCCCTTTGGATTGGTCTGGGCTGAAAACAATTAGTGGAAATTAGTTACACCAGCAGGTGAAGTAGGTTGACCTCTACCTGGGAGTACCCCGGAGCAAGCTGAGGTTGAGTAAACTTTCTGCAGAAGTTTGCAGCTGAAGGAGAACCTAACAGTGCAGCAAGAGTGGTGCTGAAACAGGTGCTTACCCAGCAAGGTGCAGTATTTTTCCACTTGCTTTGGGCACTTCAACTTCAAACAGGCTATCAGCTGAACTTTCCCTTCATTGTGCCAACTTCACGGCAAGCTGCCTCTTCGCATGGTGTCCTGCTCCACCTTCCTTCCATGTTTTTCCTGCTTCACCTGAGTCTGGCAGAAAGGTGAGAAGGCTCTGTTTTTAAGTCAGGCATACCTTTGACAGCAGCAGGAGCACTGTTATGGTGGCAGTGGTAAGACATACCTAAGGTAGTAGAAATGCAATGCAATGCAGCCTGTGCAGCAATGAGCAGAAAAGTGTTATATCTGCCCTTTTATAGTTAGGGGGAAATAGTCAACACTTGTTTATTAATTTTATTGGTTGAAGAGGATTAATAGTCTCTGCACTCTCAGACCCTGAAATAATCCTCAGCCTGTATCTCTGCTTCAGTAGTCATACTGAAGTGTTCAGGATTCATTAAGAAGGCAGAAAAATGCCAGGGGGAAAAAGAGGTTAGGTCAGATCTGAACATAACTGCTCTGTGTATTGTGGGAGCTACTGATGTAAATCAGGACTAACTCCCTGGACTACAGGTTACTCCTGGTCCAGAGTTACTTTGTAACTGTGTTAACTTGATCATAGTTTAGCCCAGATTAATTAAGGTGCTTACTTCTGGAAGTGACTTTGAGTGAAATACAGGTGTCTCTGTGCAGTGGGTGGATTTGAATTGCAAAGGTGCTTGCCTTCATTTGCACATTGTCGTGATGGAGGGCCTTTCATCCCTTTCCCTTCAAGCTCCCCAGGAGTTTGTATAACATGTTATTTTTGGAAAATGAGGTATTACTTGGAAGCTGCTAAAATGAGAACCACTTTCCAGGTAGAGTTAAAATAGTACTATGCAAATACACTCCTAGGATGGAGAAACAAAATGCACCCTGCACTGGCCCACATGATTCTGAAGTCTCCACCCTACTCACTGGGTAGAGTGAAATCACAAGGGAAACCACTCCAAGTAACCTCTTTTCTAGCTTTTCAATTCTGCTTTGGAAATCCAGCAACAGAGGTGCTTACCTGGTGATGGTACTGCTGCAACAGTGGCTGGAGGGTTCAGTGGGAAGGTTCATCCTGTGTGTGCTCTTCATGCTCTGTCCTATGACTGAGCTGTGTGGGGCATTTGTGCCCCTGTCTTCCTTGGCTGGAACCAGTTCCCGGTGGCACAATTTGCTTCCAGTTCGTCGTTTGTATAGTGTGGCTTCAGCAATATTTCGTCAGCCCCTGGACTGGGCTGTGGCACTGGCTCCCAGTGAGATGGCCATGGCTAGGATGGCTTGTTGCTCGCCTGTAGCAGGTAGCGGTGGCTCAAGCTGGTCGCGGGGCCACGGGGCTGTGCCACTGTTGGTAAGCTGGCAGTGCAGGCAGCTTGTTAAGCTCTTCCAGCAAACACAGAAGGAGGTGCATTTTCTGTGGCGATGACTGAGAAGCCAAACAGAAGCTACTCCATTATATCAGCTAATTTTGGCTACGAAGCTTCAGAAATGCAGTGTTTTAAGCAAGATGGTTTGTTTCAGCCTGCATTTTTTTGTTTTTAGATGGAGGCTGCTTCTAAGCACAGCTGTTGAGTTTGACCTTTTTTTCCAGCAAGTTGTTAGTCAATCTTAGGTACTTCCCTTGCTAATACACATTTATTGCAGGGTCTAGACCCTGCATATTGAGAACAGTTGCTATGGTTTCTAATTGAGCTACAAGTGTGTTTAGATGCCGATGACCTGTAAGCACTCTGCAGCTACAGTCTGTATACTGAACTGGTTCGTTTACAAATTGCTTTCTTTTGATGCTAATGAAAGATTATTCAGCTCTTTAATGTCAAAAGCTTACCATTGTATTGTGATAGCATTCGAATAACAGCTCGAATAAGTAGTCAGAAGTACTAAGAAGGTAAAAACTTTGACATATTTGGCCAGTCTGGGTTCTACCCTACATCTAAAACTGAAGTGTACTGCTTTCTAGTATGTTTTTGAGGACTGATAGAGAAAAATAAGGAAAACTGATACTTACTCTTGGAAATATCTTTGTACCAAACCTGTATCATGGGTTAGCTGATGGACTAAGTAGTGTATTTGTAGTATAGAATGCTCTTCAGTGTGACTAGTATTTAAATTGTTCACACCAATGAAAGTTGTTGTGTGACTTACACCATGATACGTGTTTCCAGTAGGCGGTTTCACAAGGCAGATAAAGTGACCTGAATATTCTGACAAAGTGCTGTTGCTCTTCTTTGGTGCTTTGGTTGCAGAGATGCACAGGATGACTCATGTTCTGACAAGGTTTTTATGGTTTGTGAGTTGAGTGATAGCACAGAGAGGAGGATACAAAACAAATATTAGAAATGGGGATATTTTGTCAACAAAAGCAAAAAACCTGTTATGAATTATTGGACTCAGCTACTTCTGTTACCAACAAATTATTGGTAAGCCTCTGATAACCTGGATAGTTGTATGGTTATGTAGACATAAACTACTTTTCAAGTACTCTAAGATCCTGTCTTTTAATGGCATTTCCAGTTGGTCATGAAATAGTCATGTCTTCGTCATCGTAAGTAAATGCTTCTGTAGTCAGCTGTTACATAGATATGATTGGCTTGCCTTGTTTTAAAGTTACTTACTATTCCTAGTTGTATTTCAAAGCTGCCTTGCAGGGAACTGCTTAGGATAGCATTCGGTGACTGACAGTTTAGGAAAATGTAAGTGAGAAAAAAGGGTATTACCACTGGACTTTATCCCACAATATGAAGAAAACACAGACACACCTATTTGTACAGATAACCATGATACCTATGCCCATCACGTGGGAAATTATGCTTTCCTGAAATCACATACAGGAAAGGAATATACCAAAGCACTACCTGACCTGCAGCATGTGTTTGTTTGATACAGTTTTTAGAGCTGAAACACATTTTGATGAGTTTTTATAAAGCAACTGTATCCAACAGCAATGAAACTGAAATTAGATAATCTTAGTTTTTAATGTTGGCAACATTTAAGTTTAGACATTTTATTTTGGTTTTAAAATCTAAAAAAGAGTTGTTTTTACTGGAAGAACTGGGTGTTCCTCCTCTTTATGTTTTTTACAATACGCACGAGAAAGTTATACAGACTAATTCTTTTGTTAACAGCTCCATCAGAGCCTTTTAGGAATCCTCAGGACAGAGGCTTGCTACCAAGATACGCAGCTGGCTTTCTCTGCCCCCTCAGATAGGTGTGATATCTCCTGAGTACATCCTATCAGGGTGAGGCCATAGCAAAGAGAAGCTGCCAAGAAATGTATCTGGGTGTCTTGTTTAGCAAATTTTTGCAAGCCACAGGGTTCGCCATTAAAAATGTAATTAGTTTCAGTTCACTTTTAGTTTGATATTGCATCACCTATGCTTTAAATCCACTCTCAGCATTTACAAAGAGACAAGCTAAGATGTACATACTGTCATTTCTAGGTGTGCTTGAATTTAAAAAAAATAAAAATTACAATTTAAGTATTAAACCAAACTTGCATTTTAAGCTCAGTCTCTCTTCGTTAGTCTGCCTACAAATCTTTTTCTTTTGTGTGGTGTAACAGCTAAGGTTATTAAAATACTCCTTAAGTTACAATTGCTCCCTACTCTTTCCAAAGCCTTTATTTTGTTGTCATAGCTCGTATAGAAAGTCTTGAATTCCTCAAGATTGCCAGAATCAGAGCTCATTTTAAAAGTCTTTATCTTTGTTTTTCTGCTAGACCTGTGCTTAAACTAGCTGAGAGGGAAATTATATGGTTACCTCCTTTCTATTATGTCCAAAGCATCATTTTGCAGATTTAATTTTTTGATCATGGGCATTTTTCTTGTTCAACTTCAAAGACATAATCATCACCATGAAACTCCCTAGACTGATTAAAAATCACTAATGTAATGCTTTGCACATACACTTTAATCCCACAAAAGTGAAACTGTACAATGCATCAAGAAAATGTGGAGAGAAACCACAGAATACATTCTTTCAATAGCTAATAGAGTGGAATTTGAATAATTCTAAATAGGGTAGGGATGTACTTACATCAAGCATTCTGTACAGTGGAATTTGTCCTTTTCCAGCAAGAGCAAGGCCGTACTCAATTCATATTTGTCATATGAACTTCAAATTGATAAGAAATTTGAAAGGTTTCCATTACTGTAGGAAATTGCTGGAAGTGAGGGTGCTTTTTCTATTAAAAGTACCATCAAGAAAACCTTAAACACTATTTTCCAGAGTACTAAAAAGAAATCTTAAATTTGTGTCAAGCTTGCTTCATGAGTTACAGTAGAGCTTACTGTTGGGATCAGTAAACTATTCTATCAGATAGTGAAGCTGAAACTAATTCATATGAATAACAGAAGCAGTATGGTATGGTAAAATACTCTGTAGACCTTAAATAGAAAGTATTTTTTAAAGATGATTTTATAAAGAATAAGGATATTCGTCTGCATAGTGAAATTGACTGTTATATATGTAGTAAAGTAATCTGATATACTCTAAATACATGGAATTGCACTCTGTATAGAAGCTGTTCCAAAATAATTGCTCTGTTTTGCAATAAATCTCCCCTTGCTATGCATTACTGTGCACCTGCTGAGCCAGCATTGGTCATTTTACTCCATATGCACTTATGAAATGGCCCAGAGCAGTGCTACTGCCGTAGCAAACCTCCTACCTTCATCTCACCTTGGTGAAGTGACAGTACACGTTCTGGTATAGTAAGGACATGTCATCTGTTCGCTGATATACTTTCACAGGAGAAGCTTCTGAGTTATGGCTGGAGGAAACAGATTTATAAAAGTATTTAGTATTGAAAGGTAGAACTTTATAAAAAAGTTTAAATGCTTTATATTCCCTGACAATTATGTGATATTTCAGTAAAGAGCACTCTGTTCTGTTCTTTTTTGCATCTTATGACAATTAAATGCATTTACAAGTATGACCCCAGGTTCCTAGTGTAGCTGTATGACCACTGGGGCATCCTATTGCACAAAAATTCAATGAGTCACAACCAGCTATATAAAACATAATGTCAGACAAATCTGGCAATGTTCTGAGCAGCTGAAAGGCCTTATGAATGAGCATTAGTCTATCTTAACTGTAAGGAAAAACTACCATCTTTAGCTTGTATTCTACTGGTTTCCATTGTTTGGCTCTATAATGGAACAATAAAGCATATGTGGATTTGATTTTGATACCTTGGAATTGTACTGCAGTGGATATAAAGTGATCAGAGGAGTTCATTAGGACTAGGTAACCTTCACTATTACCTGTAGGGTTTAACACTCCAAGAAGCAGCAGTAGTCTATTGTCTTTGTATTGGTTATCCACAACCATCTTATGTGTGAATTCACAACAGACGTCTGTCTGATTTTTTTCCTCCTTGTGTCTCCTATTCAAGAGTCTGAAGTCTTATACATTTCTGGAGCCTGAGAAAGCTTGTTCATCTGCTGTGACAGAAACAGTTCGTTTTTTGGGGGTTTTGGCAGTATCTATTGTCCATTGCATGCAGGGGCAGCTAGGTGGGTTGGATAGGCTTCTGTCAGCAAACTATTGTTAATGAAAGGTGGCAAGTTCATATGGCAAGTATTAATTGTACAGGATGAAAGCTCTAAATTCTTTCATTACATTTAATTTAGACTTTTTCAGGAATGTTGCTTAACATTTACTGCTTTTCATATCTGTGTGAATTTGTAGACTTTTTTTCTTCTTAGTGTCCTTCGGATATTCTTTTTGCCAAGTGTAATAGTATATTCTACATTTCTGAATAATTTAGTTAGGGTAAGTGAGTAGAGAAATGCTGGACAAGCTGGTTTCAGCTACTGTGTCAGGTCTTGGATTTTGTATTTATCTATTTATCAAACCGTTTAGAGACTGGCCAAACTGATAAGGACAGTAGAACAGAACAGCATTTCACTCTTATCAAGGACGGTAGAACACAACAGCACAACCTTGGAGAAATAGATAAAGAATGTAACTTAGGCAAACAGAAGTCAAGGAAAACGCGAGCAGGAAGCCAGCTCAGCTCTGCAAGTCTGACAAAGTAGAAGTTATGCAAAACAACAATATTGCACTTACTCAAAAGCAGGGGTCAAGGAACAGCCACATGGAAAGGACACTGGACATTGAAGACAGACCCCATAGAATCATATGAGGACTTCTGGTAAGGGGTGTGACTATGTCAAATAAAGTCAAGTAAGTGGGGATAGCTAATGAATGAGTAATCAGCGTGTATGATAAAAACTGTTCAGTCGATGCTCAGGGCACTCAAATGGAGGAAGGGTCCCCTGAGTGACCAGCATGCTGTAATAAAGGCCTGCTTTCTAATACTCTAAACCGAGTTAGAAAGTTCCTATCTGGCTGATTTCAGTCTCAAAACTTTGTCTTAAAGGTGTTCTTGTTTGTTTTGAAATCATAGTGTAGAACTTTACTCTTCTGCTTAAAAGCCCTTTCTTAGTTTCCATCATAAATGAATCCATGGGCAGGTTTGGGGTCTTTTTGAAATCCAGCAGCATTTTGCTGCTGACCTTTTCCTTTACCTCAAATGTAGTATTCATCTCAAGACTCTTGTAACTTAGCCCAGAAATACAGCAAGATGATTAAGTATGAAACAAGGAAAAGAGCTAAGGAGTACAGGTAACAAACAGAAGGAGATAGAAGCCACAGTGTAGCAGGAAAGCTATGACATATTCACCACCACAGGAACATGGTGGGATGACCAGAGTGCTGCACTGGATGACTACAAGCCCTTCAGAAGGGACAGGCAAGGAAGGAGAGGCGATGGGGTGGCTCTGTACATTAGGAAGTGTTTTGACCGTACAGAGCTCAAGGACAGTGATGAGAAGGTTGAGTGCCTATGGGTGACAATCGGGGGAAGGCCACAAAGGCAGATGTCCTGGTGGGAGTGTGCTATAGACCACCCAACCAGGATGAGGAGGTGGATGAACTGTTCCATAAGCAGATGGCTGATGTTTCATGATTGCCAGCCCTTGTTCTTGTGGGAGATTTTAACCTGCCAGATGTCTGCTGGAAATTCAACGCAGTGGAGCGGAGGCAGTCTAGGAGATTCCTGGAGTGTGTGAAGATAACTTCCCAACACAGCTGGGAAGCGAGCCTACCAGGGGAGCTGCCCTGCTGGATCTGCTGCTTACAAACACAGAAGGGCTGGTGAGAGATGCTATGGTCAGAGCCATCTTGAGCACAGAGACCATGACACGTGAGTTTCAACACTCAGGGGTGTCAACAAAACCCTGGACTTCTGAAATGCAGACTTCGTCCTGTTCAGGTTTAAACATGATCTTTATGCAAATGCATACAGGTGGTGAAAATACTAATTTCCTTTAAGGTGAGAAAAAGGAATTTGCTGGCAGTGTCTTTCGCAGATGTTTCTATTACAGTGATTAATGGCGATAGAGGGGTTTATCTGCATTTATGCTCTTTTCTCAGCAGGCAAACAGTCAAGTTAGGCAGTTTCACAGTAAAACTAGCTGCTAATAATTGCTCAGTAATTTGGTTTGGTTTATTTTTGTTTTTGTTTTCAGCGAAGGGAGCAATCTTACCCCTGCTCATCATTACCCCGACTTCAGATTTAAGACATATGCACCTCTTGCCTTCCGCTATTTCAGAGAACTTTTTGGTATCAAGCCTGATGACTATTTGGTAAGAGCCTGCAGTTTTCCTTTCAGTTACAAATTATTGTAAAGCATGCTAGTTTCATTGTGGCAGAAAAGGATTCTTAAAGGGTGCCCAAATCAGTAAGAAATTTTGTGTGTGGAGGGGTATATAACTAGTAAATATTTTTAATGTTTACAAAAATTTTAATTCTTTGTCTTTGAGACGGTTAGTACAAAAAACCTGCTTTGTTAATTGACTAGAGCAACATCCAAGTCATTCAGATAATTTTTCTGGAGAAGCTGTAATCAGTAGTTGTGTGACTTTTATCAGTTCAGTTCTAATTAAGCACTTCTGTGTTGTGTTACTTATGCACTTTATTACAAAGTGATGTCTGCAAATGTTGCAGTCTGGCTTTGAGAAATATGGATGGCTGACTGAAAATGAAGCATTTCTGAGTATCTCCTTTGTTCTATTTCATAAATTGAAGACTTAGTCTTTCACGGTGTTCAGTGGTTTACGTGAGGAAAAAAAGCTACGAATTTGCTGACATTGTAAAAGCAGGCTTTGCTTGGTGGAACCACTTTTTACAGTGCTAGGACAAGTATCCACTATTTTATTTCTCCTGTAATTCTGCTTTTGGATGGGTAGTGTGAACGCAGAGCTGGATTATCTTCTAGATGTTTGCCCCATGTCCAGTTTGTTTCATGGAGGGTCACCCAAGAAATCAGAGTCCTGGTACAAAATAGCAGCTTTATATGTCAGAGTTTTATTGTGCACTTTTTGGAATGAGTTTTAAAATCCTTTTGTTCTGTTATTGATAATGGCTTCTTTAAAACCAAAAGAATTTGAAAGAGCTTGGGTGAATAAAAAAGAAAAATTAATTAAATGGTTCTGAAACATTTCTTAATATACTACTAAATATATTGTTTCTGGTGTGTTCAAGTGTGCTATAATGGACAATATACAGACAATAAGCCTGTCCTATATGGACAGTAAGCCTGAAAGCAAAACTTAGCTGCTTTTGCTTTTATTTAGGTTGAATGTGGATGTATTAATGTGGGTGTCTTATTTTAATTCTTTAGTGCTACGTATGGATTTTGTGTTACTAGTCCTCATGACTGTAGGTATATATAAAATAAGATAATTAGTTTGAGTTATAAATGGTAGTATCAAGGAAAGAAAGTTGTTTGGGTATTTTATAAATCATAGTGTCATAGAGTGGTATAGATTGGAAGGGGCATAAAGATCATTTAGTTCCAACTCCACTGCCGTGGGCAGGGACACCTTCCTCTAGACCGGGTGGCTCAAAGCCCCATCCAGCCTGGTACTGAGCACTTCCAGGGATGGGGAATCCACAACTTCTCTAGGCTACGTATTCCAGTGCCTCACCATCCTCTGAGTGAAGAATTTCTTCCTTTCATTGACCACAACTTTTAGAATGTGACCAATTCCTTATCCACTGAGCGATCCATCCGTCAAATCTATGCCTCTCCAATTTAGAGACAAGGACATGATGTGTGACAGTAGCGTCATTATGTAATGTGTTACTTATCTCTTTTTATGGACTTGGCAAAGGATGAAGTATGTGGGCTGTGTTGCCAGCTGCTAAAAAGACTGTGCTTCCTAAAGTAAAACTGTTATCACCTGCAACTTCTTTTCCATCTAAGGAAGCCTTTGCAGTAGCAGAAGTTAGAGCTTATAAAAAGGCTGCATGCTGTGAATAAGATTTGTGACAGCCAGTTTAAGTATGAAGAGACTATGACCTGAGGGAAATTGCCAGTAAAGACAATTTGTTGCAGATTCTTTTTTCTCTTGCCACTGCAAAACAAAAGTGGTATGTGGGTAGTAGTAAATGATTGTCCAGCTATGGCTGAAGGGCATGGGAAGTAAAATAAGAAGAGTAGAAATTACAGCAAGCATATGTGAGTTTACACTGTTAATTTGAAGTGACTAAGCTCAAAGATTTAAAGCTTCACCTTTTCCAAGGAGGATGAGTGGTAATGCACTGTAGGAGTCAGACAGGAGAATGAGTGTAAATACATTTGAACAGCTGGTAGAATTAAATTGTCACTGGAAACCTCATGGAGTACTGTCATTTTGCAGGGAAACTTCTTGATAATAAATACTCAGTTGTCAGGCTCTTGGGGATTTTCTTACTTTTGGTCTTGATTTGACTTTCAGAGGTGTCCAGTCAAAACTAGCTGGGCCCTTTGTACAGCAGCATTTGGTGGGTAGACTTTTTTACAGAAATGCTTACCACTGGAAAATGGCCAATGCAGACTGTAGGTCAGTGTCTTGTGCTTGTGTTATACCGTTCTATTGAGCTTTAATGTTTAGGATAACTGTATTCAAATGTTCATCACAATGACAGTTACTCATGAAGCTTTAAATATTTTGGCAAGAAAAAGACAAGTGCTGCGGTACAAGTGCTGATTCAGTCTAAAAGTTTGTAGTGTTACAGATTGGTATGGCCATTCTATCTTTAGAAAATTGCAGCTATAGGATTAACATGAAAGGTATTTTGTATTAACTGGAATTGGGTGGATTCAGAAGCAGGGAGAAGAAATACTTATATATCATGCAAAATTGTCTTAAAAATTGCAAGCCTTAGCTGGAGGTACGATAAGAAGATGCATTAAGGCAATGGCTTGGGTCCGCAGGAAACATGCTTCTCTAGTTCAAGTGCTCGCAAAAGAACGTATTTATTAGATTTTCTTGTATCACTGTTTTCAAGTTTAATATAACAGATTTTTCTATGGTTTTGAGCTTAATGTCTACTCTCCATTTAGTTTGAATGAAGTTTGAAATAGTGGACACTTAATAAATGTACATTAGTCTCTGTGTGAGATACAATTCTTGTCCTAAGGGATAGTCTTTGGTGTCTTTTTCCTTCTTAATGTGATTTTAGTTCTTAACATGTCCTGTGGAAGAGAAAACCTGTCTAAATATGAAGAAAAATGGTCCTTCAAATCCCAGTTTTTCTTGCTTACTGGTATTGGGGCTTTTTTCTATTTCAAGAAATTTTCAATCATAAAACTAGTAAAAAATTTTTAAAACTAGTAACTATATTAAAATTAGTAGCTATAGCTATACTAAGATTATCAGTCTAATAGTTTCAATACAAGTTTCAAAGGATAGGATTGGCCTATTTGTCTATAATGGGAAACCTCTACTCCCAGTTTATTTTTCTACTCTCTTGTACTTGTTTCCTTCAAAAACGGACATGAAAAGCAAACAGTTGCAGTGAAGATGTCTTCTCAAAGCTTTTGACTCAGGAATTTGCTATGCCGGCAGCGTGGGGATCAAATACTTCCACCCCAACCACTGGCTTGACTCCAAAGGAACTTTCACCAGTTGCAGTGGGACATGAAGAGGGGTTGTATGCTCAGCTGCCACCTGGTCTTCCATGGTTGTGCAGCATGTCCTGAGCAGAGTGGCCTGCCAAACCTCAGCCAAATTACTGTGAACCAGCTTGCTGTACAGCAGCAGTAGTGTTGCTACATGACTGTCTTGTGCCTATTTGAACCTGCAGTTCTTCATATTAAACTTGTGTTTGGCTAATGCATGCACTGACAGTGAAAAAGAATTTTTGTCTCTTTCAGTACTCAATCTGCCGTGAACCTTTAATTGAATTATCCAACCCAGGTGCCAGTGGGTCCTTGTTTTTTGTAACTAGTGGTGATGAATTCATCATCAAAACAGTTCAACACAAAGAGGCTGAGTTTCTTCAGAAGCTCTTGCCAGGTTATTATATGGTAAGTAATTGAAGACTGTATTTTACCTCTATTTCTCCTGTTTCATGTCACACTTCTGAAGATTCAGTTTCGTTTGTCTTCTAATATTTCCCTGGGTTTATCTGTATTTTTTTGTAATATTTTTTACATTTTTACCTGCCTTTCTACTTCATGCCCTACACACCCAACAGAATGAATAGATATAAATCAAGAATACATTTAAGATAAGAATTGGTGCTCTTTTAGCATTCAAGATGAAGCCGAATGTCATAATCTGATTTGATACCAAACTTTGCTTCTAATAAGCTAGTAACAAAATAAGGTTTCTAAATTTCTAATTCAGTTTTTTTCTCCATTTTGTGTTTGTCTACCCTCTGCATTTCACTCAGAGTGGACAAAGAAACTAGACCGGTCAGTTTCACTTTTGTTTCCAACTACTTCTAATTTCCATTTCTCATGTGTAAAAGCAATGATGTAAAAGATATTTTTATCCATGTAATTTGTTCAAAACCTAATTTTTAAATGGAGCTTCTTGAGGGCTAATTCTAAGTCCATTGTACTGGGTTTTGTGTGTCATCTGAAGGGAAAACCATTGATAAAAAAAGTAAGTAGAATTTAATTTATTTTTTAAGAAAAGCCACTCATACATATGAACAGAGATTCTTCTGGGTGGTAGGTGGGACTTTGTATTATTAGACCTGTGACTGACTTTCTTTTCTTGCTTTGTTTTCTGAAGTAAATACTTGAAAAATTACCCTCTCACTTATACTAAAAATGAGGAATGTTGTCATTATTGCACTAAAGTAACATGGATTCACTGTATGTGTAAAAAAAAAAAAGGTGTGTACTGACACATCAAAAAGGACAATGGTGGCAGGTACTTTTTTGTTGTTTCTAATCATGATAATCTGCTCAGCATAAATATGAGTTACTACAGTACAAATAAGGCCAGTTTGTATTGTTTCTGGGGAACTTTATTCTCACTACTGTGCAGTGCTTTCCAAAGTATGAAACTTCAATCCCTGTGATTATTTCTACTTTCTTCTGATAGTTGTATATTGTGACTTAGTAATCATGTAAGACCTGAAGTAGTGTTTCCCCTTCTTTCTTTTTCATGCCAAAGACTGAGAACAGTTTTATTCAGAAGGAGGATTTTCTCTCTCACCTCTGTTATCCTCTCCTACCTAATTTATTTTGCTTGTTGTGGAATTTGGATTATTTCACACTTTTCTGTTCTTATGGCCAGTTGTGGTTCTGATGGTCAGTTGTGGTTCTATTATGACCTCACACTCCTTTGGGAATAACTTAGTCATTTGGCACTAATCCTGAGTGTGTAAAGCCTCATGGAGAGAGGGGTTCTGTTTTTCAGAATCCAAGTTAAGATAATGAGAACTACATTTGACCCAAACTCCTTCCAGCAGGTAAAATTCAAAGGTTGTTCAGGTCATAAAAAATAAATTAAGTCTTTGGGATGCTTTTAGGTTTGGCCTAATCTGTTCTTTTCTGCGAGAAAAGAACATAAATGTGATTAACATAAATGTGGCATAAATGTGATTACTCCTTCGCTCTTGGCCTTTGTAGAGTTCCTGGCAAAAAGGCAAGGGCCTATGCTAGCTTTCTGAAATAGAAACCCACAAAGATAATCAACTGCTTGAAGAAAATATACTGAATAAGAAAACATACACAATTTTCTCCATGTTTGTTAGTGTCCTTTGCTTTTAAAAAGAACCCCTTTCTTAAGCATGGAAGTTTATTGAAAATAGCCATATTTTAAAATATTCTTTTGTTTTAGAATCTGAATCAGAATCCAAGGACTCTTCTTCCCAAATTTTATGGGCTGTACTGCGTTCAGTCGGGAGGCATTAATATTAGAATTGTTGTCATGAACAATGTTTTGCCACGAGCCTTGAAAATGCATTTCACGTACGACTTGAAAGGCTCCACATACAAACGGAGAGCATCAAGAAAAGAGAGGGAGAAGTCCAATCCTACATTCAAAGACCTGGATTTCCTGCAAGATATGCATGAAGGGTTGTATTTTGACTCTGAAACACACAGTGCACTAATGAAAACACTACAGCGGGATTGTCGAGTGAGTAAAAATTGACTATTTAAACTTATGTGTTCACCTCTGCTCTAAATTTACTCAGTATATGTTGTTTAACCTCCATTTGTTTTCCATGCTATTTACTGAGGGATAACGATGGATGTCAGAGCGCTGATGAGGTATTTTAGTTAAGCTACTGTGAGCTAAGATCATAGTCATAGAATGGAATGTCCCTATACTTCTTGAACACCAACAGACTGGGGACCATGAGCACTTCCCTCACTGGGAAACAGGTTCCAGTGCTTGACCACTCTTGTCCTGTTCTTTTTTAGCCTTCTGTTTGTAACCTTGGAGTCAGAGATTTTCACACACTTTCATGTAAATAATAGACAATGTTTACTTAACTGTCCTTTCTGTTTTTTGTTCCTTTGTGATGAGGGAAAAGTTTGATGAACAGTTCTTTTTACCAGTGAGATTGGAGAGGAAGTGACACCATCCTTCCAATCCCTTGTCGAATTGAGAAATGTATAAATATAGGAGGGCAAATAAAGTTTGTCCCTTTTTCTTGCCCATCTCAGTGCGTGCCAGAGTGGTTGTTTCTCTTGTCTTACAGCGACAGACTGCCATCTCACTGAAGAACTTCTTCTTATATCCACTCTGAACTTCTGTAGTCCTTTTACCATCTTTGTTGCCTTCGTTTGGATGCATGCTAATGTTTTAGAGAAGAGAAGTCTCTCCTTACACTGTAGAGACCAAAATTGCATGCAGTTCTTGAGGTGAAGCTGCACCAATGCTGAGTGTAGTGTGACAATCCCCTCTTTCAAACTAGGTGGCTGTACTGTGCTCAGTGTCCCCCAGGATACATTCTGTAGTATAAAGGGCTATTTCTCTGTACATCCAGGCTGCACTAATCTGTCTGTGGCAATACCTAGGAATGAAGTCCCGTAGATTTGATGATAATGAATTATTTCCATTAATTTGGAGATTTTCATTTATTTTTTCTCAAGGCATGATTAGCCCTGTGGAACCATTGTTATGTATGATAAGCTGCAGGTAGAGCTCCTGTGAATATGTCTCTTGGTAAGCTAGGAATGGGAAGGCAGGCCTAGTGACAGCAGTCTTATTTCTAGAGCAAGGTAATTTCTTCCTTGGCTGAAAAGTAGTGCTGTCCACATAATATTTTCAAGGCAGAAAAGGGATACCTATCATTGCTCTTTGAGAGGACCTTGGTGAATGGAATCAGTTCCTGTTATGGACAGAGAGAATTGCTGTAAAATAGATTTTTTTTTTTTCCTGTAGCATAGGTAAGAAAATATAAAGTAGGAAAAGGGAGACTCCAGATCTCTCAGAGCTTCTGAGGATTCACAGAGTTGTGGAGGGAAAAAATTTGCTTTGTCTGAGGGAAATCTTAAGAATTTCATAATTAAAAAGCAAAATGGATAGTCTGAAATCGCCACATAGAAAAGATACGCTGAATATCAGAGTTTGTTGTTCACTGCCACCTGTGGTACAAGATGGAAAGCATTGTTTTGGCACATGAATAGAATTTTTTGTTTAACTATCACAGAAGTCTACAATGCCTTGTGATTGGTTTGTAAAGCTGTGTGACCTAATGTTCAGCTGCATATTCAGGATGAGACATTTATCTGACACCACACATTGTTCTTTCTGTAGCCTCTTGCAGTGAGTATTTCCTGAGCTCCTACCATGTGTGATGACACAGAATGCATCAGAATGTTGCATCTGGGGATCTGGATGCCTTTCTGTGCATTCCCCACTTGTCCAAGGTTACTTACCCAGTCAAAGCCTGGGGAATCTATTGTATTGGAAATAATAAAGGGAATCTAAAGGAGGGAACTGGGCTGAAAAGTAAAAACAAGAATCAATCATTTAATTGTTAAATATAAAGGGACTCTAACTGGTTCTTTGAAAGTCTGGGGAAATTCCTGCAACATGTTGTTTAAATGCTGAACTAATACAATCCTTTTCTTAAATTAACAACTCTAAAGCTAGTCTTCTTAAAGGCCCACCTAAATTTTAAAAGTATTAAAAGTGAAGAAGAAAATTATCCTGTAGTAATCAGTGTATTTATGTAAATACACGTATACACAGTAAAGTGTATGTCTCTGCATATCTGTAGATATATGTATATACATACTCTGAAGATTATATATGTATAAAAAAATTAACTGGCTTTTTTTTTTCTATTCAAACAAGTCTTACTCCGTGTTGTAAAACAGAAGGAGCAGACACTGTTATCTTTCATATAGCTGAATTTGCTCAGCTAATGAGGTTGGATCTGACTACCTACTTTTTGCTCCTGCCTTTGAAAAGACTAGAAATATTCCATCAATTTTGTGAAAAGGACATCAATGTTGCCTCTGCTTTTTTCTGTCCGTGTGGTATTTGGATGGGTGCTTAGCATGAGTGATAACTGACCAGCTTTTTAGGACTTCAAAATTTGTCATCTCTTTTTTCTGCTACTCCAAAGTGAGAAAGTTAGTGTAGGCACTTGAAGTTAAGAATTCATTTAAGAAAGGAATTTTTTGATCTTTCCAGGACTTGATCTTTCAGGACTAAGAAATTCACTTCTGTATTGCTTAAATTTGGATTGTATTTCCATTGTTCCTATTTGTAATCAGAATCAGGAAGCAATGGACTTATCTCGTACTTCTTAAATACAAACATCCCTGACTGCTAGCCCCTCTCCTCCTTAACGTCCATCACTAAATTCAGAGACCTGGCAGAACTTCCTGGTATGAAAGACAGTGGTAGTGGGGACCTGCTATGGTCTGTGACTACTGTCACTGAATCTCCTGCCCTATTCAGCAATGGGCCCATGTTTTCCTTGGTCAGCCTTTTCCCAATAGCAGTAGAAGCTTTTCTCTGTGTCTTGATATTCCTTGCCCAGTCTCAACTCTATCTGGCCTTTGGCTTCCTTGACCATAGCTGCCATCCCTAGATTCCCACACAATGCTTCTCTTTTCCTTCTTCCTAGCCTGTCTGTCCTCACCTGTCCTGTATGCTGCCTTTTCACATTCAAGCTGTGCTGTGGCTTCCTTGCTTAGCTGAAGTGGCCTCCTGATACATCTGCTCAGCTGACACAGAGCTCCTTCCCTGGGGAAGGCAGTACTGCACTGCTGGACTGCTGCTGGAGTATCAGTTCTGGCCTGTCACACCTCCCAGCGGTGCTGGTGAGGAGATGCATGGCTTGCCAAGTTGGAGAATGGAGCTGAGTTGCTTGTGGTGATCCCTCACGGGCTGGTGTCTCCAGATTATCTGTGCTGGGACAAGTACAGGGTGGTGGCATTGTTCAGCTCCTGCGTCCCCTGCTTGTTTTGCTCACACTTGAGGTGACAGGGTCTGAAAACCCAGCTCACTTTGCAGTATTTGCACCTTAACTAAACCAAGGATTGTAACATTACAGTGTTCCTAAAGCTGGAACATTCATGAGTTTATCATACGTACAATGTGCACAATTGAAAATTTGAACTAGCTTTCAAATTCCAGACTATTGCTGAGACTTACTGTGGCTATCCTATCCTTGCCTTGTTGCAGAAGCGGTAACAACCGAGCAAATTGTGGTCACACAGTTTTTAAGAGCAAAAAAATAATGTTAAGATGTTTTTACTATTGAGAAATGAATGGCTTTTGAGAGTCTGCGTTTTACCTTTATGGCAAAGAACACTGGACTTCTCTGAGGAAATTACATGTTAAACGTGACTGACAAAGAAACCTGTAAAGACAAGGAAATTTAAAGATAAAGAGGGTCATACCTCCTAAGTTCAAGGTTTGGGTATTATTTTTTTTCACTGCTGTTTTAGCCAGTTGCTACAAAAGTTTTATGGTATCAATGTACATCTGTTTTGTGCTGTAGCAACTGTGACGGAGACCTTGTACGACCAAACTTATTCACAGAATTTTTCAATCCCTTAGTAGAGTGTGTAGTGTGTGTTACTGTTTTTTGCCTATTTTCTACCTCAAAGGATCTACACAGATAATTCTTTAACCCAAGTAATTTCAGTGACCCATTCTACAGCATATCCTTACAAACAGTAGTGTAGGCATAACTCAATGAAATATTAAACTGCAGCATAGGACAGAAATAAAAGATGGCATGATGTGGCATGGAGATGGAGAATGTACTAGTCTTAGACGAAGGGCCTCTTTGTCAGAAGTGCGAGTTTGAAGAAAATGACCATAGCATGATGCTGTAGATCTCTTGTATCTTTATATATTATCACTCCGGTTGTATCAATTGATTGACATAAGAAATTCTCATTGCTTTTCAAATCAGAATCTAGATTGTTAGTTTTTGAGGTGTCAGTTAACAATATGTTTTGAGAATTCTGTTGAAATGGGAAGTTATTCCGCATACACTTTGGTGGGAATATGATGATTCATTTTCTTAGGACAGATTTTTTCTAAACCAGACCCATTTTTACGCATTGACATTTCTGCACTTGTTCCTAAAAAATGCTTATTTTTTTAAATGAGACTAATTAAAGGAGTCCTTTAATTTGTGTTTTCATATAGCTCCTTATGTTGAAGAGTAGTTATTGATTTGTTGTAAAATCGGTCTTCTTTCTATTGTGTTAATTCCTATGTCCCTTTTCCAAAATGCTTGTAGGAGAGGAAATACTTCCTTGCATAGTTATCCTTTTAGTACTTGCATTTAATAAGCTTATAATTTTTTTTCTTTTGAGTAGTATTTTTCTTGACTCTTTTATGAAAATGACCTGATGACTTTTTTGCATGCTGTTTTGCATGGATAACAAATGTAAATGCAGATTTCTCTGTCAGATAGTACATAGTTCGGGCTGGCTGCATATAAAAGAAAAATGACATTTCATGGCAGAAATACTTGTTTTGCTCTGTTAGTCACTGGCTGAGATAGTGGAGCGTAACGATGTTTAAGATGATTCACAGAATACTTTAACATCTGATTAGCTATAAGAAAGGAAAATCTGATTCACAGAGTTAATTTTTCATGTTCCAAAACAACGTATTTTGTGACGCCATTTTAATGTGGAGTTTTATGTGGTGTGAAACAAAATAGTGTTTAAGGCTACCAAGGGTGAGTGACGCTTGCCATCTGAAAATTTTCAGATCAGCTGAAGTCAGCCTTGCCAGCAGTACTTGGTGACCAAGTGACAGCACTGTGTTAACAGAATCTGTGTAGCTAGTGAATTAACACCTATATAAATACTACCAAGATGAACAATTTAATGTTGAGTTAATGAACTGAAGGTTTACTTGTCATTATCAAACACAACACTTGTTTGTACACAAAATGATTAAGACCGTTCTTGCTGAAAACTCACAGTGCCATTTTGCTAGCAAGATACATGACTGAGTGGTTACATGAGCCAAGATTAGGGGTTTTTTCTTCCCTTTAACTACAAAAGTAGTGTATTTCTGGGAGTTAATGTCAATTTCTAGAGATCTCACATGGATAGATTCAAGTGTTTTGCAGGGCTTTCTCCTTTTGCTATGAACATAGCCATGTAATACTGCAATTTATTTGAATGGGGTTTTTTCATTAGATTAAGTTATCATTTTGGTGCCTTTGTAGCAAAAACTTGCTGCTGCATCTCAAAAGCACTTCTAAAATTATCAAAGATATCTGTAAACAAACCTCAGCACAAGAAAACACTTGTGCCTTTTTATGTTCTCACAGAATGCTGCATGTCCAGAAATGTCTTGGTGTTCTGCATTTTGTAACTTCTCGTTGTTGAAACAGATTATTTTGTACAACTGCATCTGCAAAATGTTACACATTTTAAAATTGTCACAATTCAGTATTTTAAATATTTATGAAGATACATATGTGAGAACCCCTCAGATATATTCAGCTGTAAATCCCACTGATTTACTTTAAGAAAGAGGTAAAACTGCTAGCTTAATACAGACTGAGGAGTTTGACACAAAGCAAGGGGTTTTTTGAGTACTGATTTATGAGGTTCTCTCTTGTTATTCTGGTTAATTATTTCTTACCAGAAGTCTCATTAGAAACAAACAAGGAATGAAACATGCTTAGATATGGTCACAAAGGTTCATTTACGTAAGGAGTGGTTGGTTTGGTTATCGCATTTCTAAGGGGAAGTAATCAGAACTGTTCATCAAACCTGTAGGCAGACAGGGCCAGATTGTGTCATGGTATCATGAAGACACTTTGTGGACAGGACAATGCTGCCTCTGAGTAGGGCTGTGAAGAGGGTGTCTGGGGGACAAGGGCTAGAGTTCTTACACTGTGTGCTGTTTATAAAAATCTGTTCTGCATTTAATCCATTAGATGTGAAGGCGTTTCAGTCTGATAATAAACTGTAAAAACAAAATAACTACCTGTTTTTATGATGTTTTTTAGTAATCCTACACCAAAATCATATATTGTCAAGGAATAGTCTGTTGTACTGTACAAGCAGTATGGGTTTAAGTGGCAGTGATTAATTGATGTAATCAGAAGGATCAATATTACCATGCAAGAAGCCCCTGTGGAAAAAAAACCCAGCACATTACAGCACAGCCTCCCATGAGACTACATAAAATCCTAGACAGAGGTTATGTAATTAGTGCAGTAAAATCATAATGTGTCTAATGCCATCTAATTCAAAATGCAGCAAAGAATAGGTTGAAGGCAGAGCTGTCAGCAGTAGTTCATAACTGTAAAATAAATGTGGTGATGCTTTTCCCAAGCCTTACTAGCTGCTGTAATCTGGCTGTGCATGAACGGTGTTGCTTACTGTATTACTAAGGTGTTATTTTTCAGCCTATCCAGAATTTACTTTCAGCATTTGATGGCAAACATTCAGTGATGACATATTTTTGATCACATATTTTTGATTACATATTTTTAATGAATACATTATGTTGTAATTTCTTTTTGAGAAAGTCTGGGTGAAGGGTAGCAGTAAGTAAGCGGTAAAGAAAATATTAGAAGTTTTTGGCACCAAGTGCCTTTGTACCTGTTAGCCATGCTATTTTTGCAATTTATGATTGTAAACCACCAACGTTTCCACGCAATGCACGATAAAATTCAGAATCTTGTGGTACGGTAATTTAGAATACACTTTTTTGTTGTGGGTGAAACCCTTTGTGAGTTCTGTCATCAGAAGGTGCTGTGGAATACTAAGGGCATGCATTAGCAGCCTTTTTTTTTGTTCCATTTGAACTAAGGCACCACTGTGTAGGATCCCTCTGCACGAGAGCAAACCCTTGGTGCCTTAAAGTCATTTTTTGAGTCTGATAATCAGGCTGTGCATTTCTACATTTAGATTACAGTGTGTTATGCTTTGTTTCATCACTGCTCTGATAATCTGAGCAATGAGTATTTTTCCAGCTGCTGGGGTAAGTGGTATAAAAACCTTATGATAAGACACACAGATCCATACTAAGTTAATGATTTACTGCCATATAGTTTTTAAACCTACGTAAGTGCTGAAAGTGCACTTCTTTTTTTTCATCAAGAGAAGGGATGTTTCTGCTTAACCAAAAATATTTATGCTTGGATAATCTTCATCAAAATTACATACCTAGAATCTGCTCTCTTCTCCCTGTAAAATAACTTTTTCTCTTGTTCATGTAAAAAGATGTACTATTACCTCTTGATTCTGCCACAAAAATGATATCATTATCTTAGGGCACTATGTGCCAAAACATAGCATGAATCACTGCTGAGCTGCATGAGGTAAAGGAGAGGTGAGTAGGACAGCATATCCTTCCTGGATGTTACTGGTGTTTCTCCCTGCCCTTAGTAGTGCTGTTGTGTAGGCATTAAACACTGTCGCGGTCTGTGAACAGTTTGGTTATATTACTAGATGTGACTAGTTCATGTTTGGGTACTGACTTGAGCTGTATTACCTTTCACTCACAGCATGCCACACTTCGTAATGGTGTAGCCGACTAAAAACAAATGAAGGTGTGAGAGAGAACACGTGCTGCCAGAGACAGAATTGGTTGGTATAGCTAGAAGAGAAGGCTGGTTGTTTAAGTCATGCGTCAATAGTAAAACTTGTCTTTTAGTTTAGAAAGGCCCTATTTAGCCTAGTAGAGAGGTGCATGATTTTTGTATTCCAATCCCATTAGCTGCTAATAAGAAGGTGGTAGCAAATACTTTTTTTAACATTCGAAAGTTCTCCAAGGATATGGCTGCTATTATAAACAGGAGGTGGAAGGAGATAAGAGACTAGGGTAGGCAAAATGCTCAGGGAAGTCTGGAAGGCAGCTTAGAGATAATTTTGAAAGTGTGTTGTTCATAAGTATATTATGGAACCATTAACTGATTATTTGCTATAAATGAAAAGGTGCTGCCTGGAATTATCTTCCTTGACTACAAAATAACATCAGGTTACATTTTGGCTGTGCATCTTTCTTTCCCATTTGTAACAAGAGCATTCGGCTAATTAGATAACTAGCACTTTGACTTGTGTGGGATACTAAAAGGTTTTTGTTTAACTGTAATTTCATACATTTTCCCGGTAAGAGAAGCTTGTGCCTTGAAAGCCTGTTTTCACTTAGGTTTTCAAAATGCTGCTGTGTAATTCTTTTGTTGTTCAGTATAGACATGTCTTCTTTGTCCACAGGTTCTAGAAAGTTTTAAAATCATGGATTACAGTCTGCTTCTGGGGATCCACATATTGAACAGTACCATAAAGGAAAGAGAAGGAGAATGTTCCCAGGGTGCATCAGATGCAAAACGCCATGGAGGGCAGAAAGTTCTCTATTCCACAGCCATGGAGTCAATACAGGGCCCTGGAAAGTCTGGAGACTCTGTCACCACAGAGACAACAAACACGTAAGTGCCATAACCTGCTCTTAAGATTACTATTAGAACTATTAGCAGTCAAAACATTCATGAGTACACTGCATTCCAGGAATTGAAAGATTTGGCCTTTTTTTTTTTTTTTTTTTTGCAAAAGCTGCATCATCAAGATTTGCCACAGAGCATGAAATTGAAATGTTGATTAGTAGATTGATTGTCTTTAAATACATGATAGCATGGTAGTTCAGAGTGACTTACGTACGTTCAAGTGCATTCTTTTATAAAAGAGATGTTATTAGACAGCTATTACAAGAGTTCCAGCTATAATCAAATTTTAACTGGAAGCAGCCTGGTGAGACCTAAGCAAAAACTATAAATTAACATTGAAATGGATATTCCTACAGCAGTTGTTTTCATCTTGAAGTAGTATACTCAATATACATAGAATAATATCATCACCCACTGAAGTGCGGTTGTATTCGACATTACCTGAGACTAAGAACTGAAGCTTTTCTCAGTTTTTTTTCTGTCTAGCAAAAACTTTAATAGAAATTAAAATAAATTAGATAAAAATAATTATTCTGTTGTTTCCTTCATAATACATTAAGTGCTATTGAGAGCATTATCTTCACTATTCAGCATTGTATATAATCAGTCCTTCATTATAACGAGGATTTAATTTAAAATTAAGGATTTACTTTTCTCCTGGTTCTGATCAAGGAAGCTGTGTAGGTAAATACAACTAATGGTATAGAAACCTGTGCTTAAACCTACAGCAAACAAGTAGGAGAGTTATGATATTTAGCATTCACAGAGAGTTTCCAGATGTTGAGAACTGTAGAACATAAATTATAGAGCTATATTTCACTCAGTTTTTGCAACTCACACTCACACAGAAGATGGCCAGTGCTGTTGTATGATGGCAGAGGTGCTGCACTGGCTGCCACCCTGGGCTCCCACATCACCTGAGCTAATATAGTGCTACTCAGATCCTGACAAGTGGAGTCCTTCCTTGGCTCTTTGCAGTATCTCCTTTCTCACATTGACATAATGGCTAGTGGAACAAAAACCAGTGCTGAGGTTTTTAAAACAGTGGACCCATTTCTCTAGGTGTTCGAGTAGGAAGAGAGGGTCTTAGAATGAAGGTCTTGTTGTTTAAGTTCATGGCTGAGTGCAGACCCTGGGCCAACTGGAGGCCCATGCGGTCAGAATTCTCAGCTTGATACTGTTGCTTTGTCTGTCACTTTTCTGTCTGTAAAGAAATATTGGAAAAGCACAGTAATACATAATTTTTAGTGAAAAATATATAAACAACCTTTCCGCAGTTTGATTAATGTGCAGGCTCTCAATGATTTGCTACCTAGGTTCAGTAAAGTGAAAAAATTCTCCCTTATCTAAAGTCACTTACTTTCCTTAGCATTGAACTGATGTATAATTTTTTCAAATTTTCAGATCATCTGAATATTTCCAATTCTATCTGAAAAGTGTCTTAAAATATTCCTCCTTTTTAAAATAATGGATATTTACCACCGAATCCCAAATACTTCAGATTTCCTGTTTAAAATCCATTGCATGCTAGGTGACTCACATTTGACTGACTTTGCACTGTGGCATCTGACTTTAATATTGTCTTTTCCTTTGGTTTTGCAAATGGGTAGAGTTCAGCTGGTAACTGGTGATCAGAGATGTCTTAAAAGATATTCTAACTACATTATTTCTCTCAGAATGGGAGGTATTCCAGCAAAAAGCCATAAAGGAGAAAAACTGCTTCTATTTATGGGTATTATTGATATTCTCCAGTCTTACAGGTAAGCTGAATTTCAACTTTCAATGAATTTTCACTGAATAAAATATTCTGAAATAACTTATAAAAATGGAAATTTTATGAAATAGTTCTCATTTTGTTTTTTACATACTTAGGTTAATGAAGAAGCTGGAACATTCTTGGAAAGCTCTTGTTTATGATGGGGTAAGTAGACTTTACTATTTTTTTTAAGCTGCTGATTTTCAGCTAGCGGGTCTTTGACTCATGTTGACCAGGAAAAAACTAATTCTGGAATATTTGTAGTCTAACATCACCATGTGGTTTGAGCTGCTGCTGAAATCTTCCCAATACATGCTCTGATTTTATTTGTTGAGCTTTCAGATAACAACTAATGTTATCAGCTTGTCCTTATAACTTACACAAGACTAGCCACGTAGCAGGACATTGATGAATCTATACCAGAAAAATAGACATAATTTGAAAAAATTCATTTCAAATGCTTGGAAGATTTTGCAGAATATAGCTGTATAATTCATAACTCATAATTCCATAAATGAAATACCTAAAAAGTTCTTGAAGAATCAACCTTTAAAAGGGGAAAAAAATTGTAATGATTCACTAGTTTTGACTACACCTGAAATGTATAATATAGTTTGCCTGAGGTGTCCAGCTTCCTTCTTGACACCTTACTTGTGATTTACTTGTGGAAAATGTGACTGATATAATTTTTAATCTTGTAGGATACTGTTTCGGTTCACCGACCAAGTTTTTATGCAGACAGATTTTTAAAGTTTATGAATGCAAGAGTTTTCAAAAAAGTTCAAGGTAAGAAAGTGTCGTGACTTCTACTCTTCTAGAGTTTCTACTCTTCTAGATATTTTTATAATCATAACTTTATAACTATCCTGTCTTGGCAAGCCTTTCTTCAACATCATGTAGCACTTTCATAGCTCCAATCAAGAAGCTACATTTCTGTCAATTCAGATTTTACTCTAATAGTAAAATTACAGAGAATTTTGTACTATGTATTTTTGTCACATCAGGGCTGTCTAAAGGTAAAAGAGGTTCCTGTATATCAGCATTGTTATAAAGATAAGTTTCATGATCTACTGACATGTCCAGTGTTGTATTTAGTAATTTTAGAAATACCTCCATTTATTTTATTTTATTTATTTTGCAGAAATAAAGATTGTTTACATATCATCTCCAGCATTAGGTATTCTTCCTTTTGATATGAATTTCTTCTGTGCTTTATCAAGTAAAAAAACCAGAATTCAGATACCTAGTTTTCCCCTCCATTTCTCCTTCCTTAATCTTTTAATTAATTCTCAAGGGTAAAGTACATATCACTATTAGCTACTTAGTGGTTGAAGTGGGCTAATCTTGGCTTCAGGTGACCACCTAGACACTCTATCACTCCCCCTCTTCAACTAGATGGGGGAAAAGTTATAATAAAAGCCAGGTGGGTCCAAATAAGGACAGAGAGGGATCACTCACCAGTTACTGTCCCAGGCAAAACTGACTGAACTCAGGGAAATTAATTTAGCATCTTACTAATAAAAAAAAAAGTTTAGAGACACCTTCATACAGGCTTCTTCCATCAAAAGTTCAGATCGAGTTTTATTTTCACTATGTTTTCTACCACTGGAAGTCATACTGTTGCTCTGCATGTTGTCTAAAGATGATACCACTTTTCTAAAGACCAGTTGAGCCTGTGGACTCTGAGCCTACCCATGAAAACCACTGTTAAAGGCCTGGCAGATCAGAGCAACAAACATGATTACGTCTAAAGGCATATGGAAGAAGAGGGAGAACTGATAATGCAACAAGAAGGAAGAAGTGTAGGTGATAAGTATTTTGTGGAATTCTAAATAAGAAAAAGAATAGGATAGACAGATGAAAGGAGAAGGCTGAGAGTAACTATATTTTAAAAATTAATATATTTTAAGTAGCATGAAGGCATCTTCAGAAGAAAAAGAATATTTGAATTAACTCCAAGTAGTGATTCCCTGTATGCATGATATGTTATGACAGCTTTTCAGGAAAATAAGACTTTTTGTGAGTCTCATAAATATTACTGAATTGATGGTAATTTCTCTGGAAATTGATCATGCAAGTGAAAGGAAATTCAACCTGAAGCATTGCTAGTGCAGAGAAGGATGATGATGGGGGACAAAAGAGACCCAGACAAGCTTGAGAAGTGGATCCACGGGAACCTTACCAGGTTCAACAAAGCCAAGTGCAAAGTGTTAACATCTGGGTTGGGGCAACCCCAGGTACCAACAGAGGCTGGGGGATGAACAGATCCAGGGCAGCTCTGGGGAGAAGGACTTGGGGGTGCTGGTGGAGGAGAGGCTGGACATGACCCAGCAGTGAGCACTCCCAGCCCAGAAAGCCAAACATGTCCTGGGCTGCATCCAAAGCAGCGTGGGCAGCAGGGCCAGGGAGGGGATTCTGCCCCTCTGCTCTGCCCTGGTGAGACCCCACCTGCAGTGCTGCATCCAGCTCTGGGGTCCCAGCACAGGGGGGAACATGGACCTGTTGTCCACTCCTCTGTGAGTCCAGAGGAGGGCTGCCAACATAATTAGAAGGATGGAGGACCTCCCTATGAAGTCAAACTAGGCAAGTTGGGGATGTTCAGCCCAGAGAAGAGAAGTGTCTGGGTAAATCTTGTAGCAACCTTCCAGTACCTGAAGCCTGGAGATGGACTTTTTAAAAGGGCATATATAAGACAAGAGGGAATGGCTTTTAGCTGAAGAAGAGTAGATTTAGGTTAGGTGTTAGAAAGAAGCTCTTTACAAGGGAGGATGATTAGGCACTGGAACAGGTTGCCCAGGGAAATTGTAGATGCCCCATCCCGGGAGTGTTCAAGGCCAGTTTCGATGGGGATCTGAGCAACCTGGCCTAGTGGAAGGTGTCCCTGGGGTCAGCGGGCTTTGGAACTAGATGATTTTTAAGATCCATTCCAGCACAATCCATTCTCTGACCACTGCTGAGATGTGCTCAATGTGCGTGCAGTAAGGAAGACTGTAGGGAAGACCTAATAAGTATACTGGCAAGGCAAAGATGAGTGCTTGGGGTTTGATGAGGTCCAGACTGTTCTTTCAGCAAAAGCTGTTCTGATTATGTGAACAATGAGGTTCTTTCCAACAATTACCTCAAGTGGCATAAAACCTTACAGTAAGACATACAGATTAGGTGTTTTAAATAGTGTGTGTACATACTAACTTGCTGCTTTACTACTAGATTATTTTTTTTAACCCATGCAAGTGATGCTGAAATTGCACAGGTTTTTTTCTTTCTTTCTAGTAAGAGAATGGCTGGTTTTGCTTACCATCTAGGAGAGAGTGTTTTCTGAGTTTTGAGGGTTTTTTATGAAGCAGAGTTCTTGACAAATAAGTATTAACTGATGGGCTAGAACTATCTAATTTGTAGAGATGCTTGTACTTTAAAATGGATCTGAGTTAGCAGCTCATGAAAGTCTGTTTGCTTTGGAGTTTGAGTGTCAAAATGTGGAATGGACACTTGGCTCAAATACTATAGGAGAAGTGTTGAGCATATGGCATTGTCTTAAACTGATAGAAGGTTTTTTAACACTTTTTGACCAGTGTTAGGCTGGTGTCTTAACATTTTCATCAGTTATCTGGAGTGAGAAATAAGTCTCTGTGGACAGAGGGAGAACAAAATACAAACAAATACTAGAACTAAATGAGATTTAAGTAAAACAAGAATGACTATAAATACTAGAATAAATTAACAATTTAAAGTGTTAAAAGTTAAATCCTTTGGAAAAGATTGATTAGTAAGGAAATAGAACAGTCTGATGTAATGTGATAAAATGTGAAGCAAAATTCAGCTGAAAGGAGAAAGGAGCCTCCTGAGACTCAGTTCTCTTTAAATCTTAGAATAATTTTGCCAAATAACTGGTGGGAGTTCTGCTGTCTGAGACAATACTCAGAGGAACTCCTCTGCATTAATAAAGAGTGTCTATTCCTTACTACTTGGTACTTCTGTTTGACAAAGTAAGTGCCATATATGTTACCTCAACAGCTCAGTCTTTTTTCCCCAACACTTTCTAATTCTGACTGCTAGATTTGTTCCAGGACAAGACACAACCTGTTCTGTATTTGAGGCATACAATGTACAATTAAGGGATATCATGCCTAATTTTCTCTCTGATCTTAATTCATCTGTCTCATTTTTCCAGGCTATTAACCCATCTAAGTATCCTACTCTTCTGGATTTCCTCTGTATACAGGGCTATTAATATACTTTTATACAGATTAACAGTTCAAATGCATTATCATTCTTTCATAAAATGAAATTTGGGAGTGTTCCTGCCTTCAGGAACATTATTTCTAAGCTTTCAGCTAAACGTTTAAGCCCTGTTCTGAATCTGTTTTTTCCCCTAGTGCACAGAACAACCATGTGTAATTAACAACAAAAACTTAATAAGTGGATTTAGCCTTAGGCAGAGGCTAGCTCAGCAAATATCTACCATGTTCTTTTTTAAAAATACCCTGGAACTATGTATCTGATTATTTTCTTCAGTCTTTAGCCAAATGACTTGATGTTTTTAATTTGAACTTTGTAGTAAAGCAATGCATGGAGATCAGCAGCTGAGAAACACTAAATGAATTAGCTGGCATCCTTTTGGAGAAGAACTACAGATGGGAGTCGTGGTTCGGTAGTAGTGGCAATAATCAGTTCCAAAGTTTGACTCAAAATGCTTTTTAAATAGGCAGGCCCTTTTAAGAATTACAAAAGAGATGCTCATACCTGAGTGTGCTGGCCATGAAGATTTTGGAAGTGTTTATTGTACCCAAAGGAAATGTTTGACACATGAGTCTGAAATGGAAATTCTACAGTATCATTACATAGTAGTATTTAACAGCTCAAAAAAATTATCATAACCTCTCAGAATACTCCAAATGTCTTTTCAGTTTTCCTGTTTTCTGGGGGTTTTTCTGTATCATTTTGTCTCTGATTACATGGGTTGGTACTCCATAGGAGCTTCTTAATGTAGTGATGCCAGTGACTTGACTTATTGTCCTATAATAAGCAGTAAGAAACTGAAAAAGACAAAAGTACTTCCCTTGTAGATGAAATAACAATACCTTTTGCTCTGCTTTTAATATAATGTTTGTTAAGTACATTTCTGGACGTGTTCTTCATTTGTATTCAAAACCTAGATTTTCTATATGACTTACTTTTCCATATGCTGTTAAAGATGTGCAGGGAGATAAGATGACATCATTCAACACCTATGTTCATTTGGTAATGCAGCTTTAAAGCCTTCGCCTTCAAAGAAACGGTGCAATTCCATCACAGCTCTAAAGGCAGCATCACAAGAAATAGTGTCTGCAGTTAGCCAGGAGTGGAAGGACGAAAAGCATGGCATTCTTGCTGAAGGACAAAGTTATGCCAGCCTTGATGAAGAAGGTACTGTCTTTCAAATCAACAACCTAAATAATGTTTTTAAAGGAATTTTTTACAAGCTCTGGAAGTCCTGTAACTAGAAAGTCCCCAGTATGGCTGATCTCTCAAAATCAAAGTCAGGTTATTCTTACGGAGAGAGTACTTGTAATATTTGGCAAAATGGACCTTTGGGAGCAAGAAGATATCAGAATCAAATTCTGTAATATGACGTTAAACTTTCAGATTTCAGGACGTCCTAGAAAAACGTATTCAGCCTAGGTAGTGAATTAAGGCTATATAGCGAATGCAATCCTTTTCACTGACCTCAAAACAAGCATGTCACATGAAGTGTTTTGAAGCTCAGTTCATTGTTCCCAGAGTCTTTTTGAAAAGTTACCAACTTTGCCCCTTTCAGAACTTGCCCACAGCCATGATGAAAGCCAATTGCCTAATCCAATCTGATAAATGAGCCCTGGTAGCATAAGAATAGTCCCAGAACTGAGAAGAATTCATAACTCATACCTCTGCTAATATTTGACCTTGGAGTTACTCTGTATTCTGCTGAATGTACTGGTTAGTGGCTGAAATTCACTCTGTAATACAAAAGAGTGTGGATATGGGCGTATGAATACTACCATCTCATCAATTCAAGCATTAAGAAACTTTAAGAAGCTGATGAGGGCACTGTGGGACTCCACATACTTACATGAAGATTCCTGGGCTCAATTTGAAATGAAATTTGTTAACGTTGTTCTTAATTTCCGCATATGCAGTACTAGGTTCACACCGCCGGCCGGATCTAGTGCCAAGCACTCCATCTCTGTTTGAAGCAGCTTCCTTGGCAACCACGCTTTCTTCTTCTTCCTTGAATGTAGATGAGCACTGTCAGCGTGATCAACCTACTCTCTATTCTAGCAGGTAAAGGCTATATACGTTAGAGGATTCCCCATTGTCCTGCTACATGTCTAACACTGTGGTCAACAGACGGGGGCTCTGCAAAAGAAGAAGCAGAAGAGGCGTCTCTGTAACTCAGGCTTTAACCTCCCCAGTGAAGGAGGGGTACCAAAAGTCTGTGGGATTTATCATGTACTTGTTTGTAATTATACACATTGCAATTGGGGATCATGAAATAGAAGCATAAACATGGCAAAAAGTGTTATATGAATTTTTCTTCATGTTCCAGTACTAAACTGGCTATCTAAACTTTGCTAGGCCTTAGTCTGTGCCATAAATCAAACTACATTAAGGTGAGGTTAGGAGGTACTTCTTGTAACTTGGCTGTAGCCTAAGAGAGCTGCAGAAAACGGTGATGTGCTAAGAAAAGGAAAAGTTGCACTCTGAACGTACAGTGCTGGATGGTCTGCTTTAAATTCTTCCACAACAACCACTCTTTGAAGTGAATTTCTGTGAAACTTCATCCATGGGTGTGATTAGAGCCTGTCTGATTTTAATCCAAAAGTAGGATAAAAACCAGAAAGTCTTAAGAAAAGCTGTGCCGATGCTAGTGAGCTAGGTTGAATGTGATTTGAGTTGTGTTTGAGTATAATTCAGCCTTGCTTGTCCAATACAATGCTTAAGCCAGTAAATCTTGCTGGGTGATGGTCTCTGCATGTGCCTGTATGCTCTCTTGTGCAACTGAAGTGTGCTGTGTTGTGTCACCTCGCCTGCTTGCAGATCTCTTTACTGTGTATTGAGCCATTTCTTTGCCTGTTTTCATCAAGAAAGGTAACCACTGAAGCATCTTGAATATTGTTTGAAATCATGAACTACTCAATGTATAAATTTGACAAATGCATTCGTGCTGAGATGAAGTTCTTTCCTGTAAACTGCATGTTGCCCAAAAAGATCAAGTTATTTTAAAAGCAATCTTGAGGCAGTAGGATTTTACCTCCTGTAAAATATTTGCCAACTGCATTTACATAAAAGGTAAAATGACTTGCAGTGTTACTTGAAAGTGATATTTACAACTTCCACTTCCATTAAGTTGAAATAAATCTCACTGATGTGGCATCTTCCGTATGTCTGATGGTTTCCTATAAAAATCTAGAATGAGCTATGTTTTGGAGTGTAATAAAGATGAAGTTTTAATTGCAGAACAAAAATGGTCCTACGCAAGCTTCAGGAAATAAAACTACTGATGAATAAGCATTAGTAGAAGTAGAGCTCACTCACTTCAACTTGTGTCAAAAGTTATCTGTAGGACTTCAATATTCATGAACTTTTACCAAGTTTTTTCTTTGATAGAAATAAAGTTACAGAGTACCAGAGGGTTTTATTTGCTTTAAGCATCAAATAAAGCTACAGAACTGTTTCGTATCAGCATCAGTAAGGAAAAGAGAATGGTGGAGTTGTCTGAACAAAAAAATCAGATTTAAAGCATTTCAAGTATTCTTTACTCTCTAAAAAATTAACTGTAAAGAAAACCTATGAGTAAGTCCATTATATTTTCCTGTAAAGATACTCTAAAATAATTCTAAAGTAAAATTTTTAGCAGGTCTACACTTTGATTGTACATCTAGCCTCCTTTACTTTCCAATTGTGATTCAGTCAATTAAATAAGCTGTAATACAGGACATGTTGCCAGCTATGTGATTAGCGTGCTTATCTTACAAGATCAGATTGTTAGTGTCTGCAGTCCAGGTATGGACTTCATCAGTACAAAGAGGGTATGTTCTCTAACACAGCAGACCTTGTACCAGCATTCACAGACGTGTGGTTCTCTCCACATCTTCTGCCAAAGCATCTTACATGGTAGCCAAGAGATCTGCCTTGAGGGCTTACCAACTAACACCTTTGCTGGTCTAGGTGTGCTCCCTTCAGCTAGGGCCTGGTGACAGTTTTTAATTCTCATTAAGTAGTGGTGTGTGTCACAATCTCAGTATGTACAATTCACAAGGATTAACTTCCCTGACACAGCTAGTGGCTTTCTCTTAGGAGTTAAGACAGCTGCTAAGCATGCTCAGTATTGAACTAATTTCCATAAGATTCTGGGCACCTGCTGTTTGGCATCAGTTCAGGGAGGTCATTCCATCTTGTTGGCACTAAATAATATATCCATCTGAAGTTTTACTTATGTTTTTATGGTTCACTGCAGGAACTTCAGTCCTCTCATGATAAAAGCTAGCAGGGAAATAAAACCACCAAAACCCCCATGCTACAGTGATGCACTGAATTGTAGATAGTTTTTCTTGCCAGAGAAATTCTTTTGAATATTAGAAAATTATATGATGCAAGCTTTTTACCATTTGTCTCTGATAAACAGAAAGCTTGGGGAAGTCTTTGAAACAAAGCCTGAATTAAAGATCTGTTTACAAATGTGAGCCTGCTTTCAATCTTTAAATATGTAATTGACTATGATATTCTGCTTTGTTATTTAATAGAATTACAGTTTGGTATCTTCTTCATCAGGCTCTTTCCTTGTTCTTCAAAGTAACATAGCACAAAGAGAGTACATGAATTTGCTTGTAACCTCTCGTTTAAGGTAATAAAGGGGGACAGTCCTGTGTGAGTAGCAATAATGTGATATTTGTATAGCTCCTTGACTCCTACTAGTGTTAATGAGCAGTATGTGCCCATACCACTTAGAAAACAGATGCTGTTATTTTCCTCATTAGAAAGAGAGCAGTAATACTTTGGGATACCTTGAAGCACACACCGTATTTTCTATTTGGGTTGTGTTTTTTCTTCAGAATTACCCTCTGTTTCTGTTATCCATTAATGTAATACTTCCCCAAGGAGAGGCAAATGGCCTTTAACATAAGATAGGCAATCAGCACCATCTCTTCTTGAGAGTGCTCAGCATTAGCGGTGGAAAGGGAGAAACTGCTGCTGCTGAGATTAAGCAGATGGAGGTGACTTGCTGACCTGGAGGCAGCTCCTGAGGCTGTGTCTTGTGAGCAGGGTTTTTGTAAAGCTGGCTTGGTACAGGTTAGAACTAGCATAACTAATTGGTAGATAATGCAGAGAAGCGTTTGGGGACTTGTGATTGAAGTGAAAAAGAGACTGAGCAGCAGTCATAAACATACAGTTTATTAGGAGTGTTTTTCCAGGCTGCAAGCTAATTATTTTTTCCAAGTTGTTGAAAGAGTAGATGAAACCTGAGGTGCTATCCAGACAGTGTGAAGAGGAATTAGTAACACTATGAATGAAAGAGTAGTGGAGAGGAGGAAATGGCTGTATTTTTCAGCACAAGAAGAACTGGACCTAAAAAAGAGAAAGAAAAAGAAGAAAAAAGACAATCATGACATATGTTATTCAGTAAATGCAGGCTTTCTTGTTTGTCAGAAGACAGCTGCCTTCTGTTCCATAAACCTGTTTCTCAGTCAAGTGGTTTTGTCATAAGCAATGTGAAGTATTCCTTCAGTAAAGAACAGAATTGACAATTCATTCCTTCTATTAAAATTTTCAAATATTTTCCATTCCTCAAGTAGGTTTATATTTGGTGCAGAGATATTTTAGTACCTAAAGGGTATGTTTTCCACTAGAAACTGTATTTTTTAGTCCAAAACCACTTATTTGAAAGGGTATATTTGTTTTATCTTAGGAAATGTAATACTTGAGTATTACATTAGGGATTATTTTTATAGAGGAAGTCATAACATTTTTCCTCTTCTAGGAAAAGCTTTCCTATTAAGTACTGGTGAATTAAATTAAAGATGACCAGTCTGAATGCCCTAAGTAGTATGACTCATCTCACTTGACATTGCTTTTAGAATTGCAAAGAGCTGAGAGAGGTCAATGCCTTTACAGGTGCTTCTGGAAATGTTTGAAACTTTGTTTTAAAATACCTTAGAATGTTTCAAACTGTAGATGTTTTTAAATTCATGTTTTAAATATTTCAGGAATACAGAAAGTCTTTCTCCAGTGTATTTTTCAGCAGGTCTCATAGCTTCCAGTCCCAAACACAAACAAAATGATGTATAAAGGGCTTCACCTCCCTCTTCAGAGCAAGTTTCTTTGGGCTGCATAAAGAGGACTGCTGCATTCTTCTGATACATCTGAGCCTAGGGGGAAAATCTATATGAAATCTAATTCTTCTCTCTCTTTATGCATTCTATGCCTCATTTCTGTGTAAGATGTATATGGATGTGTAGTATGGACTTCTGCCTTTTCTTTCTTCTTCCGTCTTATCTGTATATTTTTCAATTTTTTTTGTTTGCCTTACCTTATTGTTGCTGTTTCTCAGTGGAGACCACTTGAAATTTTAGAAGGCTTTGAGGGACTGTGGTCAAGTTTCCTGAAGCATCCAGACTTTGAAATGTCCTGTTGCTTGACATTTTGTCAAACAACCCCTTCAAAGAGAGTTTAGAAAATAAAAGTAAAATCTTCTACTGTTTTTTCCAGTGGTTGGGGTTTGTAGGTGGTAGGGGTCTGTAGGTATTGGTTTTTCTGTTGTAAGAAATATTAAGCACCCCTTTTGCCAGTCTGGTGTTCTACATAAACAAACTTTTGTGTGTTAAGTTTGAATGTTCTGTCTGTCCAGCCACTACTCTTAGCTTCTGAAGCTTAAACAACTTCGTCTGAATCTGATTCAATGTGGATTAAATTCATGCTAGCTTTGTATTAATAAGCAGTTGGGTGGAGGAAAAAGACTTGAATGCTTAAATGCTATGAACAGATGCACTGAGACACTGGGGGTATCACCATGGGAAAGAAAATTTGACTATGATTGAAGCAACATGTAATTGTGGCTTAAAGAAAAGAAAGTTTTCCCAGTGCTCTAGTGATGGAATTACTTTTGCTTCTTTTTTTCTTTTCTTAATTAAGAACCAAGATCAAATAGAATGTTTTAGCCAGAGGAGGGCAAAAGCACAGCTGAGCATGCTCCTTGTGGCTGCTCATTACTGAATGAGACAAAGTACCCGCAAAAGTGCTTTTTTTTTGGCTTGGTTTGGCTTGGCTTTTCTTTTTCAACCTAAGAATTAAGGATGACAACTCAGTGCACTGTTGAAACGATATAAAAATATAATTCCTCTGAATTGCTCTTTCTGAATTGTTGTTTCTGAAACACTGTGTAACACTTTGGGGATTTCACTTGTTCTCTCCTGTGCCACCCCCAATTTGTCTTTGCCTACCAGTCTCATTAAAACCAGTCTGCATTAAAACTGGCAATAAATGCAGCTATGATGATGCTATTGCAGAAATTTGAACTTCAGTTACCAACTGCTGACAGCATGTGTATTGCTGTTAAGAGATTAATTACAAGACTTTTGTTTTTACTCTTTTATGCTGCTCAGTAGAATTCAAGTTGCACATGTGAGAATAGTGCTAAGTCAATGGGACGTGGGTCATCCTAGTGCAGGCGAATTGGTCTTGCTTTTGAAAAGATGTCTAGTGCATTATATAATAAAAGGAATATTGTTATCTGGTGAATGCAAAGCTCTGCTCCATTATGGCACTGAATCATTATTGTTGAGCATTTGAATCTCAACTTTACATGCTAGTTTTTGCATGTTGAACTTGTGTGTGCTGGTTTTGGCCTTTCTGAAGTTCTATCCCATCTGAAATATACTTGAAGTAGTGCAAAGGGAGGGGGAAATTAGTCATATCTGGACTGATGGCTGTAACCATGTTTTCATACCAAGTTATAATCCAGAATTTTTGCTTTTCACTTTGTCTGTAAATAGGTAAGAACTTTTAAAATAGATCTCCGCACAACTGACAGTTGAGTTTTCAAGGCAGCCTGGAGCCTAATTTCTGGCAGCTAGTGAGGACATGAGATAATGGACATCTGAGTCCATTAGAACACCTTTGAGAGTTTCAGCTTTGTGTACTACGTAGATACATTTACTTTTTCAGAAATAATGTGAAACTGCAAATGTGTCTACACAGATACATTTAATGTAAATAAATTACTTTTATTTACATTATGTAATTTATTTACATTAAATGTATCTGTGTAGACACATTTGCAGTTTCACATTATTTCTGAAAAGCAGAGAACAAAAATCTGTCTATTCAATCTATGAATAAAGTAATAGAGTGTACCTGATCTGTAAACATCACTTCCTTGTGTAGGTGTACTAATTACAATACACCCTTGCTTTCCCAGTTTTCCTTCTGAAATTTTGGCTGCAAGTGTTCTGTGTCTGCATGGAAAAGTTCAGTGTTACTAATGCTACAATGTGCCTAATTGCTTACTCTTTTTTCCCTATTTTGAATTACAAAATGCTGCCAAAATGTACACCATATGTAATACGGAAGTAAAGTTTTTTGAGATTAATGAAATCATGTGACATCTACTGTGACATAGTTTCATTCTTTAAATAAATATTGAAGTTCAGAAATAGCATTACTTTCTGATAAAATTTTAGTAAAAGCAAAAATAAAATCTGAGGTTTCTGTACATTAGTCAAATATGAGCTTCCAGTTATCTAGCCATTGCCAAAACATCTCTTATTTGTTTATTTACATTCCTTTTTTAAAGTATTTGAAGATTTTTATGTTTAATAGAGAAACTTAGTTTTAAATTTTCAGCTATGACTGAGCTCTTTGGATTTTTGGTTGACTGTAGTCTCTCTTCTCTTTTCAGTAAAGGGTTACCTTCGAGTTCAACATTCACTTTGGGAGACAGTGCCATCTATTTGACTTCAGAACAGAGCACACTGGAAACCGAAAATGATAATGCTTCAGTTTTGGATGTCTACTTAGTAAGTTGCCAAACTGTTTCTGATGGGCTTTTTCACCTGTAATTCCTTTGACTCAGGCTCAGTAAGTGACTAAAATACCTGCTTAACCTCAAGATCCAGAGGTTTATTTTTCATATGAAACATGCATAAGTTTGAATAAGCAAATCCCTAAAGAATCTAAATGCCTATTAACTATTGAATTAATAAAGAAGTATCACAAAACTGTGAAAATAATTTTTCAGTTTTTCTCTTATGGTAGGGGGTCTTTTCTGTTATCTGTTTTCCGTTGGAGGAAAAAACCCCAAAACAACAACAACAACAAAATCTTTCCTCTTCACGTAGAATACTCCAGAATGTAGAAATTAAATTTTCTCAGAGTGGAAAGTTCTGTGTTTATATCAGTGATTTTGAAGCCAGTGAAGTAGAACACGGTGTGAGGTAGGTTAATGGCTCCCTTTTCTGCTTTGAAGGGTTGTCCAGTTGTGATGGCTGATACATTAAAAATGTATCTTTTCTTTGCTGTTTCAGTTCCTAGTGAGCAATTTATCTGACTGCTGAAAGATAAGCTCAACTCTGTCTTTTGTTGTCTTCATGTCACCTGTGTTTCAAAAGTTCTCTTGGTACCTACAGCTCACATTCCACAGACATAAAGGCAGTGGGCACCCAATTCCAGTTCCACTTGAGTGAAGTTTTGTGCATGTAATTTTTTAGGCTGTTCTGAAATTGTCAGTATAAATGCAGGAGGCAGGTATGTTAAGCTTGGCTTTTTTCCAAAGGTTTAGTTTCATAAATCATAAACAATTCTGACATTATTCTAGTAATATTTCCCCTTGACTCTCATGGCAAGAATTGTACCAGAAATGAGGAATCAAAAGAGGGAAGTCTGTTCATTATTCGAATAAATGTTTCAGAGACACATGGTTGTTTCCTTTCTAGATAAAGCTTATTGCATTCTTTATTTTTCTTATCCCTAGAGTTATCTGATTTTTGTCTTAAGAAATCCATAATATCTTAGAATCATAAATCAGCTCAGGTTGACAGGGCCTCAAGAGATCACCCAGTCCAACTTTTTGCAGAAAATGGAGCCTAGATAACTTTATCTAACACCCTTTTTCACCCCAGTTTAAAAAACCTTCAGCAATGGGAACTCTGCCACATCCCTGCAAAAAGTTGTTCCAGTGATTGATTGTTTGTCCAGAAAAAAATTTTCTTGTGTTGAGATAAAACATGTTTGTGTCTGATCTTACATTGAGATGCAATATGTTTGTCACATCCTCTTTTTCCTTAGGCTGTGCCACTGATGATTTCTTCCCTCTTATTAGCCAGCGGCACTTAAGTATGTATAGTATCCAGTTAATAGCTACTAATTTAATAATCCAGCACACTTAGGGGAGTTGTTGTCTGTCCTGCTTCCACTGACACAAAACAGCAGCAAGTACCAGTAGCCAATTAGATGTAGAATTGACTTGGTTAACTGTGACCTCAAATAGCCCATTAAATCAATCTAGTCCTGTAGGACTTGTGTTAATTTGGCTCATTGCTAATCTAATGTTGACCTGAATCATCTGTTTAACATCATAAAGTTCAAAAAGAGGTACTCAGAAATCCTGAAATGTTACAGGAAGTGGACAAATGGCTAATCACACACAACCTAACCTTGCTAGCAGATTAGCTGACTTAATCAATTGTGCTTTTAACTAACTAACTTGAGTGTAGGACCCAGAGCTGTGATGCTTGAATGCTCATAAGCAAAGCACAGATGAGCATGTACGTGTACTAGAGTAGAGGGCAGTGCTTCCCAACACTTTGCAAAGGAAGAATCCTATGTCCAGCCACCTCAAGTACAGGTATACGAAAGCATGAATTCAGAACAACAAGAAGAGAAACTGCATATCCATACTTAGTCTGAGAGTTATGATGTGATAGGAGTCACAGAAGCTTTGTGGGAAGATTCATGTGACTGGAAGATCACAATAGAGGTCTACAAACTTTTTTGCAAAGATAGGAAGATGAGGTGGAGCTGTACTTCATAAAAAAAAAGAGAAATCTGAGTGGATGAATGTAAGCTATGGAAACCACAAAATATCTCTCAAATGTCTTAGGATCAAGATAAGATGGTTCATCACCAAGGAGGATCTTCTTTTATGTGTACGTTCCTGGCCTTCAAACCAGGATGACAAGGCTGATGAAAACTGACTTTGGCTCTTCAAGCAAGTATTGAGCCAAAATACTGGCTGTTATGGGTGACTTCAATTACCTAGGCATTTGCTGGGGGAACAGTACAGCAATGCACAAGTTGTCCATGAAATTCTTGGAATACATGAGGACTTGCATCCTGCTAAATGTGCTGGTCATGTTGACTAGGAACAATGCATTTCTAGATTTACTGCTCACAAACTGAAAAGACAATGTAACTTCAAACGATAGGCTTGAATGCAGTAATCACAACACTGTGGGTTTAAGATCCTGCTGAGCATACTGAAAACCAGTATTAGGATAAAGGCCAGGGATTTTAGACAAACCAGTTTCAGAGCCCATATGTGAGGCATTTTATAGGAAGCACGCATGGAGAGCAAACCAGCATGTGAGTGCTAGGAGTTTTTAAATAACATCCCACTGTAAGCACAATAACAGTCAATTTCCTACAAAGTGAAAGGAAGAAGGCAGAACAAGTGACTACCTAGGCTTAACAATGAGCTTTTGAGTGTTGTTAAAAACAAAAAAGCAGCAAACTTTCTATGGAAAGGTGATCAGATACCCACTGGGGACTACAAGATCCTTGCAAGGGCGTGTGAGGTTGCACACATAAAAGGCTCAGCTAGATCTGGAACTGGCCAGAGAAAGCAAGAAGAAATGGCTGATTAGATACATATGCAGGTAAGCAGAAGCCCAGGGAAGACACAGGCCCATTACTAGACCAGGCAGGGAAAAAAGTTACTGATAATGCTGGCAAGACAATGGTTCTCAATACCTTCTTGCCTCCCTCTTCACCAGTGTGGCTGGACCATAGGTCCCAGGATCAAGCAGCTACAACAACACACATGTTGACCCACCAGTAGTAGCCTGCAAGTGCTCAACCCACACAAATACAAGGTCCAGGAGTGAATATACCCCAGGGTGTCAGCAGAAGTGGCTGACATTGTTGCAGGGCCACTCTCATATTATTTTTGAAAATCCATGGAGATCAAGGGCAGCCCTGATGGACTGGAAGAGGGCAGATTTCATACCTGTCTATAAGAATGGCCCAAAAGAGGACCCAAGAAACTTGAGACTCAGTATCCTTACTGCAATCCCTGGGAAAGTGTTGGAACAAGCCTCCTAGGAACTATTACCAACTAAATGAAACAAATGACTGGGAAAATCCAGCAAAGAATTATCAAAGGTAGATCATGCCAGGCTAACCTGATCACCTTTCTAAAACAAATTACCATCTTCTGTCAGTATGGAGAAAGCAGTGGATGTTGCTTGCCTGGACTTCAGTAAAGCATTTGACATGTGTCATGTCTCCCACAGCCTCCTCCTGGACAAATGTCAAACACAGACTGGATGGGGGTAGTCTGCGAGATGGGCAGGAATTATCTCACAGGTGATCAAAGTGTTTTACTGAGGCTGGCAGCCTGTTAGAAGTGGGATCCCCCAAAGATCAGGACTGGGCTCTACATTGTAACATCTCCCTGAATGATCTAGATGATGGGACCAAAAGCACCCTCACCATGTTTGCTGTGTCACTAAACTGGGTGTTGCAGGGCCACACCTCAGCATGTCACACATCAGCAGGGAAAGCCACCTCTCAGAGACATGAACAGGCTGGAAGACTGGGCCACAAGAACTGTGTAAAGTTCAACCAAGAGAAGCGCAGAGTCCTACACCTCGGATGACACAACCAAAGAGCCCACCCACGCTACAAGGTGCTGTGGAACAGCCTTGCCAAAAGGAGCCTGGGGGTCCCAGCAGACAACACACAGACACCAGGTCAGCAGTGCACTGCTGCAGCTACCGAGGTAAAGTGGATCCTGAGCTGCATCCGTGGGGGCACTGCTAACAGAGAGAGATGTGATCATCCCACTTCACCAGTGCTTGTCAGACTGCACATGGAGTGGTGTGTCCAGCTCTGGCCCCAGTTCCAAAACAGATGTAGACAGACTGAAGAGGGGTCAAAGGAGTGCTGTGAAGATGGTCAAAGATGACAAAAACCTGTCATTTGAGGAAAGACTGCAAAAGTTAGGTCTTTTCAGTCCACAGAATTTTCAGGAGGGACCTCCTCAACGCAGCTTTCCAAAACTTAAAGCATGACTACAGGGAGGATTGAGATCCTCCTTTTCTCTAAGGGTGGTGGATGCAAGTTGTAGTGAGGGAGGTTTCCTCTCTATGTAATAAATTGTTTTTACAATGAGAATGATTCAAGGAGAATGATTTACAATGAGCATGATTTTGTATGATGAATGATTCACTAGAACAACCTCCCCAGGGATGTGGTAAAGTCCCCATCACAGGAGGTTTTCATGATGCAGCTGGACAGTTATGCTTGATATCTCATCCAGGCTCCTTTTCCTGCAAAAGGTTGAATTAGACAGCTTCTTCAGGTCTGTTCAGCCTGGGCTGTTCTTTGGTTCTCTCAGCTCCATTTAAACGGTGAAAGTATTTCTTCTTGATAGCTTTTGAATTTAGTTTATAAAGCAACAGTCTTATTTAACAGCAATACTGCTTAGCACTGTGAAGTACTTCTTTTTAGGTTTGAAGTCTGTAGGGTAGGCGGTGGAATGCTCTGAAAATCCAGTGATAGGCACAGGTAACACCTTTTGTAAAGCTGTCTGTATGAGTTTCAGGTGTAATGGTGATCTCTTTAGTTAGTTTTCAGCTTGTACAAAATTCATTACTATTATGTCTTGGAGACTGCAGTAAGTATATGTATATTCCACTGATGAATATCAACAGAAAAATAATTAAAACCCAACTTTGGGTGTCATACAAATACCCAGTGTTTATTCCCCTGAGCAAAGGTCTGGAAGAATAAATAGGTTTTAAATTGAGAGAATCACAGATGCTTTTTTGACCTAGCAGCACCCTTTCTCTATACCCTGGAAAAAAACAAACTCAAAATTCAATAATCAAGGTAATGGCAGACACCTGAACTGTCTAGGTATGCAACAGCCGACAGCTTCAAGGAAATCGGGATACCATAGCTAAGCACATGTTACTTCTTAAGCAAACTCATCTCGAGAAGTCAGTTACCTCTGCCTTCTCTCTCATGTCCCACACCCTGGATTGATGCTTACTTAACCGTTCTGAGATCATTGTGGAAGTGATCTTAACTTGATCACATGTACCCTGTGTGCATCCTGAGGTGTTTGTGGAAGAAACAGGAATAGGATGCTGTTTTGTCTAGTAATCTATTACTTCCTGATGCCCCCACAAATATCCTTCAGGGGACCTGGAACAACAATTAGCCTATGATGACACTAAAGTGTAAGTGCTGACCAGAAGGCAACTTTGCTTTTATAGAAGAATGATTAAATGCACGTTAGGAGGAAAGGATGCATGTTTTTAAGAACAGTAGGAACAGGCTAGTCATTTCTAATGTACGTCTCAAAAATAAAGCAAATCAATGATGTCTGCATTAGCTGGTCTAAACCTCAGCTGGAAAAGTTACAAGATGTATTTTGCCCTTTCAAAAGTACAAGGAGAAAAATGTAGGTTTAAATGGCATTCTCACATTTTCCTTTAACACTGTGATTAACAATCTTTGTACGTTTTTCTACCACAAGCAAGCTGCTGTAGTCTTACCCACCATCTATCTTAAAGAAAAATACCTTAACTTGCTTAATTTCAGGCACCACTAATCCTTTGATGTCTTTTCCTCCTGCTTTGAAGGACTTCTTGGACAAATTTTAGTCTTCTACTAAATTAAGAGCTATGAATTTTTGGCCCAGTATATGGCAAAAAAAATTGTCATAAAATGACATTGTGTTAATTTACTATAAAAAGCAGCTTAAAAATGGCATTTTCTGAACAGTTTTGTGGGGAAATTCAGACAGTCAAGTAAGGTGAGGTGTAACAGAGGCTGTAAAAAAAAAAAGCCTCTTACAAGTTAAGATTATTGGGTTTGAGGTGTTGCATTAAGGGAACTCCATGCAAACTTACACTGTGCTGCTGATGTCGAAACTGAGAATGTGCCTGGTAAGAGCAAGAATTTTTGTTCCAGGACACAAGTAGAGAGATATCTCAGGTTCACAACTGAAAGCTGGTCTGGGTCCATAATTCCTTAATTCTGAGAAAAGACCAAGTTCAAACTAGCATTTTGTTCACCTGCCACTCTAAGAAGCATTGTTAGGTACATTCTCAAATCAAGTTTACTTTGAAGTTATATTGGTTTATTTTCTCATAAACCTTTTAACCCAGATAATAGCTTAAGATATGTAGCTTTTATGACTAGAATATGACTATGCATCATCTGCAATGAGCAGTAGGTATAAAACAATCTAAATTTTTTCTAATTATTCTAGTAATATAGTAATATTTGTAATTCATACAAATAATTTTAATTATCAGTTAAATAGTGTTGAAAGACAGAAGATGTAGAAAAAAACTTGTAAATTGGAGATGTTTCTCTGCATAACTTTAAAACATTAAAGGCTTCTTGATTTTATGAATATGTAATACAGTGGCAGATCAGACACTTTGAAACAAATGATTCTGTCTGAGATAAACAGATTTCTTGTATATAAGCCAGAAACAGAGAAGGTAATACTCTTCTATGTAGCACTTTGATGTAGAAATCCACAAAACAGTGTTTCCTTCTTCCTCTGTAAATAAACTTGATCTCTTTTTAAAATTCCCTTGAAGCCCTATTTATTGATATCAGTTCAGGCATTGTCAGCAAGTGCTCTTGAATGCAACAGTGTCTCAGTGTTCTATGGAATTTGGTTAGTAAAAAATATAAATCCAATCTTGCAAAAGCTCCTTAACTGTGATCTATGATCAGCAAGTGCAACCGATCCTGAAGACCTTAGTCCAGTGTTACTGTGGAGTGCCTTAAAAGTGGTAATTCCAGTTAGAAAGTAAGGAATACCTTCAAAGTCACTTACTCCTTCTGTTCTGCAGTGAAGTCTCAAATGTTTGATTGAGGTTTCTGTTGCTGAAAAAGCAACATGTCCAAAACTATCCTACTGTGTTTTCTTAGCATTCCCATGAAGTTATTTATAAAGATAGTTGATATACTATACTACAGAGTAGTAAGGCTTAGGTATTTAATTGATTTACTTCAAGTAGGCTTGATTCCCATTACACTTCCAACAGAAAAAGGACATGCATGTAAATAAGAGTGACAAACTTTTAAGTTTGTTCCATTTTGATGCTGCATATATTAAGTCATCTGGTAGTAACTATAGGATTTGAATATATAAATATATGTCCTGCCTATAGGATTTCATTAATGAATTATTTTTTGCTTACAGAATACTTCTGCATATTTAACTACAATGCAATATTCTTGGGTAGTACATAAATTTTCACATGGAAATACATCATTGCCTCCCATTGTTAAAGGAACCAGGAAAGGTTCATAAAATTTATATATAATTTAAAAGTCACTGCTACTGAAGATATGGATTGATAAGGGCTTCAGTAAAATAAAATAATGGAATAACTGTAGTGATGCGCAAGCCCAATGTATTTAGAACCTGGTTAGTGTAGCTATGATTTGTGTCAGATGAATTGCACAGATTATACTATTACATTTAAAATTACATGTGGTGTGGTTTATTTCCAAATGCCAATTTTATTATAGGAGTTTGAAGTCTTAAAATAATATTGAAAATTAATTTTGTGTTTCAAAGCTGCTGTAGATGCATAGGTAAGCAGATTTACAAATACTGGTCTATAAAATGCCTGTTTAGAAACTGTCAAAGCTTTCTGACTCTTCTTACTCTTCAGTACTCTTTTTCTTCTGTACTGTCTCCCATAATTTCAATTAAATTCTAATCATGGTGTAGTTTTCTTCAGGGTGCTGTTGTGGAATAATAACAAGTGCAGCTGAAATTAAAGCAATTCCCAGGCAGAATACATGTAAAAACAAGCTAAAAGTTGTACACACTGCACAGCATACCTCAAATTTTTATATGTTGCTCTTTTATGGAAGCTTCAGTTTCTCTGCCTCATCATTTCCTCTGAAGATACTGGTGGAAAACACAATAGATTCAACCCAGATTCTGGGACTATGGGAAAGGAATTAAGACCTCCTCACTTACAGGCATCCTTTCTTTTCCTTGAGAGCATAATAAGCCTTAAAATATTATGTGCACATGGTAGAACCAATCAAGCACTCTCCTCAAAATAGAATCTTGTTTAAGGCTGAAAGGCACAAACCAACTTGTTTTATGCAGTAAGTATTTCCTCTGTTGTTATCCATGTTTTCCCTGCATCCATCCGTGCATGATCCCAAAAAGGAGAGGGAAAAAAAGGCCTATGTCTCCCATAAAACTGAAACCTGGTCGGAGGTGAAAAACAAACGAGCACTTGAACATAGGTTGGCAGAGGTGTTCTTGCAGAAAAAACATTATGTAAGAAGGAACATTTCAGTCACCCTTGCATGAAAATCAGACACAGGAGTTAGGTGCTTGATTAGATTAAAAAGGTACCAATTCAGATTACAAGCAATACATTGCTTTAGAAAGCCAAGTGCTAAAATGCCAGCACATATTATCACTGAACTACGTGTTCTCATGCCTGGGGCTTTTAAAACACCATAAGAGGAAATCAATCAGCTCAAAAACATATCCATAGAAAGAGAACTGGAGCACAAAAATGCTCCAAGACAAAAAGCCTCAAGTAGGCTCAAACATTGTAAATCCATTATATACACAGCGTGAGACATCTCAGGCAGCGATTATAGGAATGAATCCTATAATATCATTTGTGCATTATTTATCATTTTGGACCAAATTGCTACAGACAAAGTCAGTTTTTATTAAAAAAAAAAAGTTTCCATTATCTGTAATAAATGTAACCACAAAAGTTGTGCAGTGGATACAATGTTGCCTAGAGAATCACGTCCTGCACCTTGAAATAGATTGATTTCTTTCCAGAATAGTATCACAGGACTGGATGGTACCTGACATAAATGTGAACATCTGAAAATCTCATCTCCTTAAAATAGTATTAGTACCATCAACAGTATTTCTGTGATTGATTCATACAGTTAGCAGTTGCTGCAAATTGCTGTCAGGTTTCTTTTCTCCAACTCTGTTATGCAAATTTTATTGAAATTTTTCACTGAAATGCTTTGGAAGGGTCAGAGGAAAGGGAACAAGAACAAGCTAGTCATAGTTCCATTGTATAATTAGTGGAATAGCATAAAACCAACACCAGCAATGCCAGTAGCCCCCTTAGTGGAAAGCAGTAATAAGTGCAGAAGAGTTGGAAGTTATGCTGAGTGATCACTACATTTGTCAGAAATGGATCTGTAGTCATGCATATCTGAGCTTTCAGACAGAAACAAGACAGTGCTACTGAAAATTTTGATTAATTTGTCTTGGCTTCATATAACATTATTTTGTTTATTGGTGCTAGCATTTTTCAACTTTTTTTGTCCAACTGATTCTAAAAAAAATAATAAATTAAAAGTCCTTGTTAGCTTTACATTATATTGATTTTAGAATACCACTTTCTTTAATTTTACTCACTTGTCCAACAATTTCATTTCATATATTAAATAGTTCTGCATTTTCTAAGTACTTAACTGCCTTAGCACATTCAGGTGCTAATACAAAGTCCACTTAACTTGCCAGACCACAGTTCCTGAGACAGAGAGAGAGGACAGCCCCTGAGAAATTGGCACTATGCTCAGTGGCATTGGTGATTATAAACACCCTAACACTGGTGCACAATACAGGAGGAAGTTTAAAGGTTGTCACAGAACAATATTGAAATACTGTTCCTCAAGGTTCAAGGGCTAGTGCTAGAAGTCATAACAAAAACATTGATTTAAATCTACTGGCTACCTTTTAAGATAAGCTTAAGAAATACCTTCAGAGATTTTTTTGTTCATAATCAAGATTAGACTGTTGTCAAACTATTTAAAGGTTAGGTAAGTGCTTGTATCAAAAAGCACAATGTAAAGGTGACCTTAAAAATCTGTTTAAATGGAACCTCAGCCCTTTGTAATGTTTTTCAATAGGGTTTTAGAGAAAGGTAATTACAGACCCCTTTGTTTTGGTTTTGTGTCTTGCTCCATTTTGGATATATTAGGTGAGATGCATTCAATTTACTGAAATACATTCTTCAGCTGTCAGTTTATCCTTAGTTTGAGTTGTAATAATAATATGTTCAGCAAAGAACAGTTTCTTTTCAATTCTTCTCTAACTCTATGGGGATGCCAAGAAGTGATCAATTATTTCTGTTCCATGAAGGTAGTGTAGAGAACTCTAATCCATTAACATTGTTAAGTTGTTTTTTGGGATTTTTTGTGAAATAGAATAAATAGAATGATTGCTACAACATTGACTAGAACATTAATTGTGCCTGAAAGTTTTTGATAGGTATGATTTTTCATCTGGGGAAAGAGTATCATGGGGAAGCTGACAACACTTTTATTCATGATGTATGAAGACTGCCATTTTTAAGTAGTAAATGCCACTGTTCTGCAAGATAAAAATAAGCTGTTTTGAATTGCTGAGTGCTCTCAGATTGTTCTGTCTTCTCTGACATCCAGAGTGTTCAGCATTTTGCAGCAGCAAGTAGTTCTACTTCACATAATACAAGTGTACTGCAATGCCTGCAAAACCCATAGGGATCAGCTGTTGTACAGAAAAATATACCCAATGCTTTTGGGTCAGTGAGACCCAAAAGAGACCCAGTGTTTTTGATTAGGGGTCACGGTCATAAGAGAATACTGCCAAATTGTACTGCAGCCTTCTTAGGGGAAGAAAGATGTTACCTGCTTATAATTCTGTAAGAAAACAAGTAAACACAACTCTTAACTTGTCATTTCTGTATTTCCAGTAACAAAGAATACATGAAGAGTAAAACTAAGAGAAGTGACCATGGTTAATGAAGAGCACTTTCTGCACTCCTCATTTAAGAAGGAGGAATTTGCTGAGCCTAACAGACAAAGAGTAATAATCAACAGAACTTACTCTAAGAAGTGGCAGGATCTTTGAACCATAGAAAGGATTGATGGACTTGACAAAAATGACATGAAACATTCCACACTCGGCTGTCATCTGCTGTTGCTTGCTCAACTGTGAAGAACTGTGTATTCAGGCTGCTTTCTACAATATTGCCAATCACCTTTTTTGGACTTCAGAGTGATATTTTCTTATCAGTTCTCTAGTGGTTTCATTTGCATGCATTCTGTAACTATGCACAAGCAAAATCTATTACCTGCTTTACCTATTTAAAAATAAGCACAGTGGTGAATAAAATCAATTTTTTTTTTTTTTGACCCTCTCAATTCTAATTGCTTAGGTCCACATCATTGGAAATTGGAACTGATGTTTTATGAAGGTGAGGGCAAATCTCTGCTCATACCATATAAAAATGAGCCTCTAAAGATACTTTCACTGTTGCTAAAAAGGAGATAAAAATGTTATTTATAACAAGGCCTTATGTTGTGTACATATATTGTCCTTGAAATATTTTTGATTTTTCTTCATTTCTTGTAAAAGAGAAATTCTATAATTTATTTAGAAAATACTACTGTAAACTATAGTTTTATTGATAAATAAAAGATTTTATTCTGAAGACTATCACAGCTGTCATCCTGCTATTGATCTGTACTGGACTTAATTGTTCTTGCATTTCTCTACCTTTGTGAGACAGTCTGAAGAGGCCTCTTGAGATATGACAAACATGGCATCTGTCTTTATCAGTTCTATAATGAAAAGGGGAGTCTTGAAATTAGAGCAGGAAAGGCAGAGGAACATACTCAACAGGCACTGCTTTATAAAACCATTTCAGGTTTTTCAGTATGGGCAATCATTTTACAGTAACTACAGAAACTCTTTTGGTTCCCTAATTTCCCAAGTAACAGGGAGAAAATCTCAAATGCCAGTGATCATCAGTCCAAGATTTCATGCTTTGATGCGGTGGTGTATTTAAAAATTTGCACAGGTGTCACTTAGAAAGCTACCAAAGTTATTGGTAATAACATGTCTTCTAGGAGCAAGTGTAGTAAACCTGCTAAATTGACAAAACCAGAATCTGGCATTTTAAGTCCTAGAATTATGCTTTGTACCTGTATAGAATTTTTCATTTAAGGATTTGGTGTGGTGGATTTTTTTTGTTTTGGCTTGGTGGGGGATGGTGGTGGTGATTTTGTTTTGTTTTACTTTGATATAATCCTATAATCCTGATGAGTAAGAAGGCATTATTCCTTAATTATGCACAGTATAGAGAAATTTAAAGGGGTTTGGGGCTTTTTGCTTTCTAAGTATGTAGAGTCTAAGACTTTGCTTAAAGCATGTATCTCATGCTCATTACTTTTCTAGGCTTTAAAATTAGACTGCCTAATCTCAGCAAGATAATTTTCTGCAGCATTCCTCAGAGAAAAGCACAACCAATCTGCACGTCCTATGAGTAAAAACATTTTTTACATCTGTGTCAAGTGTCTGCTCCTTCATATGCAGCGTACAGGATATTTAGAATGTGTCTCTATACAAAGCAGATACTCGTCATTAGTCTTATTTGGGGGAAAACATTTAAGCACCTGATTAACCTTCATAAAGAACACATATGACAATTTTTCCCCAATTACGTAGTAACTGTAGCATCTGAATCATTTGTTCTTAGGAAGAACCCAGAGGATATACAACTTAACTGCAACAATTCTGTCCAAAATCAGAACGTCTATACCAAACGATTCAGAGAGTAAGACATCCGTTGTGTAAAATCCCTTGAACACAGTAATTTATAAATCAAAACAGTCATTTAACACTTGAAAAAGGAAATCCTGTACGACTATGGAGCCCACCGAGGAAACCTTCTCAAGGAAACAAAGCATGTGCTCTTAAAAGTCGTGTGTATGTGTGGGTTATGATCAACGTCTTGGAACCCATTTTGCTCTCTAGTGCATGAAATGCTATAAATTTTCAAACATCAAAGAGCACAAGACTTTGTAGGGATGTGCACATTTCATGTTTAAGCATTTTGGTTCTCTTCATCTTGCATTGGTGTTTCACTTGATGAAAATTTAAAGACTTTTAAACATACCTGTAGAGCTGATGCAGCAGGTCATGTCAAATAAAAATAACATACAGAAAGCATGATCAACTCCCAGGGATATAAAGTAATGTATTGGTCTGTTTCTCCATGTCTAAAGAGATGGAATTTGCCATAGGGAGCAAAGAAGAATTAGGTCACAGACATGGGCTATCTGTGGGCAGTGGTATCTGAATAATCTGGCCCTGCAAGCTGCCCAGAATGAAAAAGCACAGGCTGATGCCAGCTTAGAGAAAGGTAGGGAATAATTCCAAATTTGTGTCATCTGACCTTGTGACTTAATCATAAAGCATTCAGAAATGAATTTTTGCCTTTGGTGGTAGCACCACCAAATAGATGCCCTCAGCTAACAAAAACTAAAACAAAAGTCCCCAAGCAAAAAAACCCCAGCCAAACAAAAAACCCCCACTTTGTGTCCCTGTACTATAATTCCGTGGCTTGAAAAAACACATATCTCAGCACCTATTTCCTTGTTGACTCTGCTTATACTTCAGGCAATTTAATTTCATATTACTCAATGATATTTTCCCAAACTCTTACCACTAGACAGGGATAAAAGGGTAATCAGTAGTGCACTCCACCTGTTCTTTGTAGAAGCCATTTGCTGAAACATTTCCAGTGGTCCATGCATTTGCTTGAAGTAAAAAAATATCAGCTCTTTCCAGACTGAATGTGTGGGACCTGACCCTGCAGCGCTTCTGCATCTGGAACTCCTTCAGAGGTATTTTACACCAGCATAAAAAGATACTGGTACCAGTACTGTGATATGAACAACATTAACCTAAGGGACAGGGATCAAGATGAAAAACATTAAGAAATCATTGTTAAAATGGCTAAAACCTATCTTGAGCCCTTTAGAAGTTGTGTGACTGATCCTTGCTTGGTAGTAGCATCTTGTAAAATTCATTAACTTGAAATTTACATTTGAATTAATTGTTGTTAACTTCTTAAAAGATTTGGTATGTGAAATTGCTAATATTAGAGAAAATATTTAATCGACACTAATTCAGTGATTTGTCATTAACTTAGAAACACAAGATGAACATTCCTATTGAGAGTTGTGTATGACTTGGATGACTAGAGGAAAATCACCATGGAACTATTTGGAAAATATAAGAAAATACCTGAGGTTCTTTTTATAGGAAAGGCAAGGTATATAAATAAGCACCATCTTTAAATAGATGAAATACTACATAAAAGAACAGGCATTCCTCCTTTCTTCTAGCTGTTTTCCCCCTTCCCTACCAAGGTATGAAAAAATCAAATATTTGTTTTACCAGTGTATTCTGTGGTCTGATACAAGTAATTTTTTCCTACAGGCCTTATCTCAGTCTGTAAACCATTATTCCTGTAGAAACATAAGTAGATTCTTCCAGCAGGCCTAAGAATGGGTTGTTCTTCAAGGAACTAGAGAGTATCTTAAATCTGTTAAATGTATGAAAACTTCCCCCACAAAATACAACAAGAATACAAACAGCAGTCTGTTGAAAAGAGATAAGAAGCTGCTGAAGTTAGGTAACAGTTTGGTATAGAGAGCTTTTAGCTAAAACAAGCTTCATAATTTCAGTTGAAATTTGTACAAGTGCCTTGAATTGTTTGAGCTTTTTCCTCTTGTGTAGTGTAAAATAATTCTGGCTTATAGAAAAATATTATAAAATTACAAATCTTGGTGAGAAACTTGATAACTTATTCCCTATGCAGTGGAAGATCATAGAATCAATAGAATAATTTGGGTTGGAAGGGAAATTTCAAGGTCACCTAGTCTAACCCCTCTGCCATAAGCAGGGACATCTTCAACTGGATCAGGTGGCTCAGAGCACCAAGCTGCTTACTTTAATTAATAGTGTTTGAAAAATAAAAATGCATCACACAGTAACCAGCAGTAAGCTTCTGAATACTTTTATGCTTTTCATATTTATGGCTTTACTTGATGGCTGTGTCTTTTGGTCCTGTCCTGTGGAAGGCTCTGAAGTGAAAGTTGTCTATGCTCCTGCAGAAACTGTGTGGGTTTTAAAAGAAACCTTTCTACAGGAATTATTTCTTACCTCTCATCTACTTGGCAAACCTAGTTCATTTTTTTCAGTTTAAGTTACAATAAGAGATATCTGGCTGAGACTCTCTACATCTTCACATACTAGTAATGGTATGGCATCACTAGCACTTATGTAACTTAGTGGAAAATGTCAGGTGTGATAAATTATGTGCTTTATTTTCCCCTTACTGGCTCAGCGAAATATTTTACCTGCAGGACGTAATGGATCAGAATACTTCCTGTCACAGAAAATAGCCCTAGAACGGACCCCTGAGTGAACGCTTGGTGCGTAGCGCGGCTTCTAATTGGTATTCTTCACAGGCTTCAGCTCCTTGTACATCTCCTCAGCGAGCCCGCTCTGCCGGAGCAGATGCCTGCACAGACTCGCCCACGAGCGATCATGGCTCGCTCTGAGAATAGCAGCGAGCTGAAGGCGCAGGGCGAGGGCAGCCGCGTAAAGGGCCGCCGCAGCCCCTTTTCTCTACGACACGTCAGGGTCGAGATCTCCCCGAGGGGAGCCTGAGCAGCATGCCGGGCCCAGCACCTGCTTCCTACGGACAGCCGTGCCGGGCCGTGCTCCTGCCGGGGGGAGGACACCGGGCTGAGGCTGGCGGGGAAAGCGCCACCGCCTCGAAAGCCTCGCCGGGCTGACAGACCGTGCTCGGTTCGGATACACCTGTGCTGGCTCCGGAGCAAAGCACTTGGATTTAATTTATCCTGGCTCTAGTGAGGCTGGAGCCAGCAGGGGCTGGGAAGAAGAGAAAAACCCCACATTCCGCTTCTCCGCTCTCCCCTCCGCTGCGGCCGAACGCGCCCCGCTAGGCCCGGCCCCGAGCTGCCC
>VYXC01001792.1:103886-118424 GCA_013397175.1 Platysteira castanea | reverse complement strand
CCTCCCTCTTTCTCTCTCTCCCGCCTGCCTTCTCGCTTTCTCCCTCCCTCCGTGCCCGGGAGCTGCCGCGCATGAGAGGTGGTGCACTCGTGTGCTGCCCCTCTCCCGGCGCAGAAGGCGGTGCTGGCCGCCCTCAGCCGGGTGTGGTACGCGGGGGCAGATGCGGGCTGCATGCTGGCACCGCTGTTGGCAGCCTCCACTCACAAACCGAGTATGGCCACACGGTGATGGAATTAGAGCCTCTCAGGCTGGACAGAGCCTGAACGCGTTCTTGGTCTTGTAGCTTTTGATCCTAAGCGTATATTAAAGAAATGATGTAGGGTAAAGGGTGCAGTCAAACACGTAGGCACCGTGGTGCGTTTTGTCGGTCTGTACCGTTGTGCCGCCGTTCTATCCTTTCTCCCCTTGTCGTGGTTTTGGACAAACAGGCGGCTCATCAGAGAGAGAAATCTCATCTCATGGAGAGAAATCGGCCTATGTTTTGCTCTTCCGTGCTTGAAGAGAGGCTGTCATAGCTCCTTTGCAAATCAACTTGCTTTTCACTTTGCAAAACACTTGCTTTTCAACTCAGTCTGAAGTTTTCAGAACTTGCACGAGTACACAAAAAGTAATCGTGAATGCTGTTTTATCATTAAACCGAGTGGTCAGCTCCAGTTAAGAAGAAAATGGAAATCATGCTATCTTCCTCTCTTGGATAGCATAAGTACTTCTCCTAGTGTGTCTGATCTGGAGATTAGCTGTATTTTCATAGTTTCATTGGTTTCTCTCAACAAGGTTACGCGTTTTGTTCCCTTATCTGGTACTTCCGGTATGGCAATACAGCTTTTCCGTAATTTTGATCTGCTTTTAAGAGCCTTTTTCTTTTTCTTGCCAAGAGAAATTAGAAGTTAAATGGCTTGTTTTATGGAGAGATCTGGAATCTGAAGTGGTTTTGGCTCTTTTGTACATAAGGAGGATTCAGGGTTTGTGTTATTTTAGTTTAATATGTTCCTGACTTCCAGCAGAGGGACACATGTTGATAGTTCAACATTTGTGTAGTGGATACTTATGAAAATCTGGGCCTAAGCCATTTAATTGTCTGAAGTTGCTCAGTAGTTCTGTGGTAGAGCAATAGAAAAGTTAGAATAGTTCTTTATTCCTAGTTCATTCCTCTATGAATGAAAGGGTATAGGGTTTTTTTCCATTAGTTTGTATGAGGAAGACAAGGATATTCTAGATTGCCTCAATTATCCAAGGACTAAAGCTGCATAATTCTTTCCATATTAGCCCTGTGATACAGAATATGAACATTTTTACTCAAGGATGGAAAGGACTTCCAGGATTTGTTTAATTTGTATGATAAATAACTAGTTCGTAATTCTTTATGTTTTAACTTTAAATCCATTTTACTTGTGCTTACTTTAAACAGCAATTACAATTTTCTTCAGATGTGAAGAGCAGGACTGTTTGGTTCATGAATTTGAGAAATGCGGGAACTCTGAGTGACACAAGGTAAAATGTATTTTGAGATATTAGTATGAAAATATCAGTTATATATTTTAAAATAACTTACATACATATTAAGACTACCGAACTAATGTAATGTTGATGTGATTTAAGGGACAACTACAGTTTTAGCTAAAAGCATCTTGTGTTAATTTGGGAAGTCGCATAAGAAATAACTCATGTACCTAAATGCAGGTGTCTAGCACCATTTCTTATATGCCAGAGGACATGGAATTTCTGCTTGTTCCGAGAGGATGTGTCACAGTATCTCTTGGAGACTTCTCCCCTTCTGATGCAGCAGTTGGAGACACAGTAAAGGATTGTGCAGATGTCTGAAATGGCTCTTGCCTTTAAGTACCTAAGCACCCTGAACCAGGACATGAATCCTACCCGATCCAAAGGCTTTCTCTGCTCCATGCCCTAAGGCGTTTTTGTGGTGTCCCTCACATCAGTGACATAGAACATATTTCAGTAACTAGATAATAAGAAACTTTTTTTAAAGATATGTTTTATATTATCAAATGCTATATATTCAGCCCATAGTAACCGTTTCATTGGCGTGTTAGCAAAAACTGAAATTATTTTACTGAATTGTTTGTTGGTAGAGAGACCTCTCTACACACTCAGTTAAAAGCTGACGCTATTATAGATGGAAAAACTTACGTGATTTAATTACATTTGCTTAATTAAACTGATGTAGACTTTGTTCCACTCAAGAGGAAAAGAGAAGCAGTCTAATAGGTGCTGTAAGCCTTATGCAATGGCCACAACGGTGCTTTGAGACTCTCTGGAGAAGCCTGTAATTCATAAGTGTTAGTTCATAAGCACACTTTAAATAACATCTAATTACCAGGTTGCATGGGTAATTCCAGTTGAGAAGGCAAAGGCTATACATAAACATGGCATGTGATACTGACGTTTCTAAACTGCATATGGCTACGGCAAATTTTGTAGACTCAAATGACATATATTTCTAAATGGGAGATGCTTTTATCTCTATTTGTAGAATTCAAAACTAAGCAATTCTTACACAGAGTCCTTTTATGAAAATGCCTTACTTTGAAATCTGGTGCCGTTTACTAAATGGGGGTTAGTATCTAAGGAAGTAAGTACATTTTCCACAGTTAAGAGATCTCTAATACCAATTAATTTCAAAATTTCACCTCCATTTATACGGTGGATTGTCACCTACATCACCTTAAGAAAAATGACTACTTTTTTACGATGGTTACTGTTTGATCCAAGGTCATGGTCTTGGTATGTTTTTATTATAGGAAAAATTCTGTCTTCCTTGCTTTTCCTCCTAATTATGGACTTCTATGTCATTTGTAGCTCTTTAGATGAGAGCACTTATGAGAAACTGGCTGAAGAAACTCTGGACTCCTTAGCAGATTTCTTTGAGGACCTGACAGATAAGCCTTTTACCCCAGAAGATTATGATGTCTCATTAGGGGTATGTTCTAAACATTATATTACCACTGTAATTATTGTAGGTTTTTTTCTACTATTTGAAGGAGAATTTTAAATTAGTCACCTTAGTGCTGACACTTAAAATACCATGAGTTTTTACACCTTTCCTGTATACTGACTGGGGCAACAATTCTGGTGAAAAGTAACACATACTGTTGTATGATGTGGGGATTTAAAATGTTTTGTGTTTAGAGAAAGACATAGTACAGAATAATAAATGAGCACAAGAGGAGACGGAAACGATTTTCTAATTTCACATTGGTCTATAAATTTTCCTAAACAGGCACAGCAATCACCCTTCTGGTGAATACTAGAACAGTAGGCCTGCATGACATAGTACATCCCATGTAACTGTTAGAGCAGTTTCTTTGATTGTCCTAAAGACAGAGAAGTAGTGTTTGTGTTGATCATGTAGCGCAGGTTTGTCCTGGCTTTACTGATGTCAGCCTGTGGTGGAGAGAGGCAACAAGACGGAGCAATGTTAGGGTAGATTGTTGCAGAAGTGAGGCCAGAGCATACGTGGGGAGAAAGGCTACTGTCATAGGAGACATTGTACGGCTGGAGCCTTCACTAGTCAGCTGCTCACGTTCTTTTACAGGAGTGACGGAATCAGATTAAAAATATCTGTTTTGTTGGTAGAGGGAATTTATCAGTTTTTATGTAAATTCAGTTCTTGAAGTGATCTATGTATTTCAGCCCTCAGCATGACTTGGAGAAGGGTGCTGTTTCTCTCTACGCTACTGACTGCTGCATAGGTCTTTCATTACTGCATTTTTTGGAGGTCACACAGCTACTGCTCTCTCTTCACGTCTTACCACAACGAGATTGCTTTTTACTGTCATTGTCAGTTAAGGTTTTATGCTCAGACATGTTGAATTGCATGGTTTGGGTTTCACTGTACAAAATACAAAACCAAAAGAAAAGCCTGTAGTTTTGGACTTGCTTCTGTGTAGCTTCATAATCATAATTTTCATTCTGTGTTTTTGATGGCTAGGATATAAAATAATGTCAGTAGCTTTCTGTTTAACAAATACTATTTGTTGCTTTGATTAAGTATGTCGATGATGTTGCAGCTAATTGCTTTTCTGGTAAAAAGGTTTGTTTAACCACTACTCTTCAGTATGTTTTAGGATATCGGAACCTATAAGCCTGATGTAACTATCTTAGGAAAAAATTAGCAATGGTTGAAATTTACTTCCTTAGTATTCCTAAACACTTCATTAGGTTAAGCTGATGAGTCATGTCATAATTTTTTTCTCCATCTACTGTATGGTGGATTATGTTTGACATTGACTAATGGTAATACATCTTAATTTTTACCAGTGGCCCTTTGCTATATAGACTGTATGATGACAATAATTAATATGCTGTCGTTTCTGTTAAAAGCAGGAGGTAAATAGGCCATGTTTTAATTCCAAACAAACAGGGTCAGTGCTGCAGAAAGCCACAAGGTGGCGAACGTGATAAAGGTCTGTTGTGCCTGTTGTAAACTTTATTGCTTTGTGCAATTTATACCTTCATATTCAGGGAAAAAAGGCTCTTTAGAAGAATACTTTTGTTACTAGGAACTAGGAAACATTCATCCGGTAGTAAAAAACACATACAGCAGTATTTCTTACAATAACGTAAAAATATCTTGCTAATTAAGTTCTTTAAAAATGAAGCTGTATTTTCTAGTATTTCAGAAGTACTGTAAAATGTATGAGGAAGTGTTTTCAACACAGCAGTAGAAGTTAACCTCATTTACTTTGCAAGGATAGAGCAACAATACTCTTTAACAGCTGACACACTTTATAAATAATTGTATATATTTTTGTTAACTCTTTAAAAACTTACTTATAGTGTTTTTGTAGCGTATAGCATAACATCAGGGTGAATACTTATATGGCACTAAAAAGCACATAGAAGAATGCTGAAACCTTTATATCGTTGTGCAGGCCTAATCCCCCATCCTGTTCTTTTTCTACTGTATCTCTACAATTCTAAGACTACTGAGATGTGGAAAGCTTGAAATTCTGACAACCAGAGAAGTAGCTTGTTCTTGTCCTTCTCTGCACTGTACCAATGTCCAATAGAAATAACTGGCAGGACAACCTGATGGGGCTTCTAAGGAGACCCTTTTATTTTTATTGTCTTGATTGCAGAAATAAATGCCTTAACAAGCACAGAAACAGCATGGAAACTAAGGTGAAGAATCAGATCCTGAGATTTTATGCCTGTTGATACTTGAGGTACATCAGAAACCAGCAACACTGAGTTACTTTGTAGGGGAAGGAAGCTTTGAGTTGCTGCTTGTGCTACGGAGTATGTTTGCAGGCAGTAGATACTCATACATGAGAGTATTTTTCCCCATAGTGAGTGTTTATACATAGCAAATAGCCCTAGCAATGGTAGATAACTCTAGCAGTATCTTCTGACTAAAGCATGAAAAGTATGATACCCTTAAAGAATATTTATTGTGCCCTAGGGCTCGAAGTATTTAGTATACTGCAAACTAAATAAGTTATTATCTGAATCATCACATTGCATTCTGTAGAAATGTTTACCTTTTTAATTAATATCATTCGGATCATCTTTGGATTAACTCCAGTCCAAGTATTGTTGTTTTTTCATTCTTAAAATCAGAACAGAAAATATTTTTGTCAGTTACAAGAAATGTGAATCATGTTGTCAGTAAGAAATGTGAGCAAGAAAGAGAAAATAAATGTTCATTAGGATAATGGTCTAAAGTTGGCATAACTAAAGCAAAACCAGACCTCATGGGTTTTGGAACTGGAACATTTTTGAGGTATGAATCAGAATTATCGAGAAAAAAATGTGTCTATTCCCTGTCAAACTGTTACAATTATTTTAAAAAAGTAAAATTGCATGGATCAGAAATCTAGCAATGGCACATAAAGCTTCTTGACCTTGAACCACATCAGTTCTGCATTGTTCTTTAACAGAAAAAAAGTTCTTATTGGATGATGTTTTAATCATTGCAAAATGAATTGCAGTGGTCTGGTCCTTTCAAGATGCCACGTTGAAGCTCAAGAGCATTATTTTAATAGTGCCATTGTGAATGGTATAAACACACTAAAATCAAACTCTGACCAGAAGGTTTAAAGTCTAGATCAGACTCAAAGATATGCGGGTTGTGCTAGGTATTAACGTAAGTTTTTAATATGTAGTGATCATTCTTCCTAGCTATTATTGTTTGGGGGATGGTTGAGAATGTGATACAGATATGTAAGTTTCTGCCACTGCAGATGAAATAACTGTTGTCAAAGTAACAGGATACAATTTTTTTATTTCTCTCTTTCTTTGTCTTTTAAGAGTGGAGTACTAACAGTTAAACTGGGTGGAGACATGGGAACATATGTAATCAATAAGCAAACACCAAACCGGCAGATTTGGCTGTCCTCACCTACTAGGTAAGTTATGTGTAAGTTAGTTACGCAATATCTGCAGACTGGGTGGAAATGTACTTCCCCTTATTTATAGCATGGCATGGTCATGTAATATCCTTTTCATAAGTAACCCTTCTACTCTGTATATTCTCAAAACGTGATATAATCTAAATGTTCAATAGTGGTTTGGTATAGAGGTTCAGGGCACACTGCAGTATTACTGGCATACCTAAATTTATACAGGAAATGTGTAGCACTGAATTTTCATACACTGTTTCAGCCCAAAACCGCTGTCTACAGGAATATAGCCTACTCATAGGAAATAAAACCAGCAGTGATTAAAAGGAAACAAACAAAGCTTCTGTTGGAAAAAGAACACTGATGATGTCATGATCTAAACCTCTCTTTGTGTTTTAAACAGGGTGGCTCCTTCCCTTTTAAGCTTGTGGGATTTCCTGCTTTATATGTTTATGTATGCCCACACTAGTTGTTTTTTTCAAGCATCTGCACTTCATAGGAGCCTTAGCTAGCTGCTTCCTCTGCCTTTTCTAGTGCTGTGTTTTGATCCATTCCAGGTTTTCTGTTCGGTTTCAGCAAGGAGGGCAGCCAGATAATGTTGTAGCTGTCTCCCACCAAAATATATATTCTTTGCCACTATCCCTGGAAAAGAACCCAGGGACCTGATCACTATTACTGGTGAAGGAACCAGCTTATAAGATTTTTGTGTCACTGACACATGCGGTTCATCTATTTCTGAAAACCAAAATTCAGATAATTCCTGTCTATTGAGCTCTAGTTGAGCTAAGACATACGTGCTTCAGAATATGGAGTATGGAGTTTAAGAAAAAAGTTAATTTTTTCCTTTTTGTACTCCCTTAACTGGTATTATGATAAACAGTGGTATTTCCTGGAATATGATGCTATGTGTTTGCCTACTTCCTAGCTTCTGAAAGGCAACTCCAGCAAATACTGTATGATCTGGACTGACATCTTCTTAACTGCAATATGCTGGGAAGTGAAAGAAGCAAATGTTGCTGCCAGTAATCATTTGCACAGCATGTTTTGGGGCATTTTTATAGTAAATGTTGATCTTGAGTCCTTAAGAACATATGCTGAGGGAGACAAATTTGTCAAAATCTGAGACATTTTCCTGGGAATTTTTTTGGCGTTCTGTTTGCTATTGAGTGTCTATACACCTAAGTGAAAACTTTACTTAGTTGACAGTTACAAAAAAAAAGGGAATGAGGGGATGTGTGCAACCTGCCAGCAGTGTGATTGCAGTAATTTCATCCTGACTGAAAAGACTTTTCAACTACACAATATTTCTTAGCAATACTTTAATGTGATGTTTTAATTCTTTTCTCTTATGATTGAAAAATACATGCAGACTTCCCATGCAAAATACATTTAATCTGTATTTAACTTTGTAGGCATTTTTTAGAATTCCCTGGATCTTTGTTTAAATGATTAATTTAAGAGTCACATTTGTACAGCATTTTGGAGACTCACAGGACTATGAAGGTGTTTCATATGCTAACTTGATCACTCATACTTACTGCATAATATTTAAAACCAGTTGAGATAACATACATATTTCTTTGTCATTGATTAAATGGTCTGTTTTAGCCTGATTTTCATGAATGACAGGATCTCATTCCATTGTTCTCTAGGTACGAGAGAGTATAAACATACACTTGTTCTGCAGAGGTGAAGTGAGAAATACTTAGTATAGTAACTGGAGAATTAATCACATAACCCTGATTCAAACAGTTACTACTTCTGAAACAGAAAATGAGATTTCAGTGAAAGTGACTTGGATTTGTGCTTGCCTTTGTAACTTCTCGTACATTGATTAGTGGTTGGAAAGTTCTTTATTTGACTATTGTAAGTAATTCAGGATATTCAAGGTTCAGATCAGTGTTTATGCTTGCAGAGAGAGAACCTGCAGGTTGTTCTTATGCGTTTATACGATAGTCTGTTTTCTAGCAGGCTTTGCAAGTTGGCTGAGTTCCAAGGCATATGTGCTACAAGATCAAGGATTTATCTGTTTATCCCAGATGACCATTTCATTCCTTTCTGTTTTCTTGCTTAGTTGATGTTAACAGTAGTGAGTACCTTTCAGTCATTCTCCTATTTGACATGTGGAAAACTGAGTGGATAGCAAGGTCTGGAATAGAACCCAGGTGTTCAAGTTTCTTTCTTGATAGTTAATGCAGGCTGGAAAAATCAAGCCAGCAACAGTACGATAGCACAGAGAAAAGTAGCATTTTACGTATAAATCTCCCACATGCCAATATATTTGCTTTCAGGGGCTAAATTATTTTGTTGCATCCTAAATGAAATGATTTGTGCTTTGCTGTGCTTAGAATATCTGCAAGAACTAATCAGTGGCATTAACTCAGCATTATACAAATATCACAAATATGTGTTGCAATATTTGTGTGCAAGAAAATTATATGTGTGAGGGAAGAACAGGATAAAGGAAGAAACTGTGGGGAAATCAGTGCCAAAAGCAGGAAGGGAAAGCACTTGTCTCCCCTAGGAGTGACTGATGTATCTTGTCACCTTTCAGATATATCTGTTTGATGGCTCAGTAGTTCCTGACATATCAGGCCTTTTCTGCTCCACTTCCTCAGACTGCCTACCAGCCGTTCCCCATGCTATCTGTTCCTTTTCCTGGGCACTCTCTGGCATACATTATACATACAGGCTTCCAGCAGTTCTCCTGAAATAATCTGTATTTACACAGTGTGTGATGTTCTGTTGTGTTTTTTTCCAGTGGGCCCAAGCGCTATGACTGGACTGGACGGAATTGGGTATATGCCCATGACAGAGTATCTCTTCATGAACTACTATCAAAAGAGTTTTCAACAGCTTTAAAAACTAAATTGGATTTGTCCTGCTTAATATATTCTGGGAAAGAAGACACTTGATTATATTCTACCTCATGGAAGTTCAAAGACTTTAACCTCAAGCCAAGCTCTTTCGTGGGCTGAAGTACCTGAGCTTAATTCTGTGGTTTTTCTTGGCATCAATATGTTGTGCAACAAAAACAAAAATAATATATTTTTTCTCTAGTGCTCAGCCTTTGGATTTCTGTGTCGCTGTTTAAATCTGTGTCTGTGTAGTATGGGTGGTTGAGATCGCCCATCCTGTCACTTCATTTCTGGCTTTCTTTATGCAGAAGTCATGAATTCTTAGTGTCTGTAGACTTGTTTGCATGTAAGGGCTGACCCACCTGGTGACTTCTGACCAACACACAAACACTGAACTTTTCTTGGTGAAACATGCATGCAAAACAAGAAATGCCCGTGAGTTACATTGACATAAATTGTGGCACTGTGAATATATTGCCTCAAAATTTGTGGCTATTGTAAGTAACACATCATAGTCACATTGAACATGTCATAATGCATGTAATGACAGTTTTTTCTCTTAGTATTGCAGAACTCGATATTTTCTTCAAATTCTAAATTGTAGTTTGTTTCAACTCAGGACTTTCAAAAGATAAACTTTACATGAAGATTTGTGTGGCTCTAAGCATGATATGGAACTGGAAAGGCTAGTATGTGAAGTTTAAGCTGTACAGCAGTATCTCTGCAAACATTTCTTTCCTCCTTCTCTACGTTTTTGTTCTTCTAAGAGTAAAAATATATTAATTTTTTTTTTTTGAGCTGAGCAAAATTAAGTTCATGGTAGCGAAAATTTGCACTGATTTTATTCTATTGCATTTCTGAAGTGATTTTAGATTATCTTTTTATCATCATGATACAGTAAGGCTGCCCATGGCACCGTGCTGATACAGAAACTTCTTAGAACCAAGTATGATTCTTAGGCTGATGAAATTGTCTTCATCAGGCTGTTAAATATGTGAAGGGAATAAACTATAAACTCCAGATCTTAAAACAAAAATATTTAAAAGACATAATGAACAGCAACACTTCAGCATTTGCACTGTTGTATTATTACCACTTGCAGGTTTAACTGCCTATAAAATGGAAGGACCAAGTTGTTGACTAATGCATGAGGAAACAATTATACTGTACTCTTGCAGAGTGTGTGAGAAGATGTTCAGTGCAAAGTATTTTTCTTCTTGGTTTCTCTGACACTGTGGTTAGTTTGGCATGATACTCTAACTAGCTTGACAGGTAACGATTGATTTTGTCACTGAAAAACAATAACTGTGAAGTGTTCTTGCCCAGTATTTGCATTTAGAGTATAAGCATTGTTACCTGCCATTTCCCACTACTAAATAGAGAAACATTTCACTGGAAGTAGTTCTTGGTTAATGGTGCATGCTGCTTGCATGTTTTACAGTCAATATTAATTTCAGCGCTACTAGATGAGGTAAATACAATGACTCCCAAATCTCATGAATCTCATTAAAAAACTTCAGTTAAAAATAGAACATGTTTTTGCTGCTCTGAATTTAGAACACTGAAAATAATTTACAGCATATGGAAGTATATATTTTTTATGTAGTTACTTTTATAATGTTTAGCTTGATCTGCTGCAATTTCAGATAGTCATTTAAACACGTTTGCGTAGAAGTTAATGATTTGGTATTTGAATCAAGAATACTTTTTCCTGGTTATTCCTTTGCCTGACCATGTGTAATTATATTTTCCAGTTGACTTCTCCAAAAAATTTTTCTTTAGTAATTTGCATGCAGTAGGACCACTAACATGCATCTGATTCATATTTGGAGGTTCATTCTCCATTCCCTTACATCACGTACAAATGTTTATACCAAAATAAAGTTGCACGTAGAATTCTTAGTTCATTATGTAAAGATGTGATTTGAGGGTACAAAGGTAAGAGTGAAGGCCGCAGATGTGTGCATACTTTTGAATTATTTTTGTTTCCTAAAACATGTACTGGAAAGATTCTGTCCAAATGTGGTCAGTCAAGGCGGGTTTTCTAAGAGCAGTTCAGCTTTCACAATTTACATGCCTTCCCCTTCCTCTCTAACACTACTGCTATTTATGCAAACAATTTCCTGCATTTAGGTATCTGAGTAACAAACGGATTTAATCTTAACTGGTGAAGATAAATAGTGTCAGCAAGTTGGAATGAGTTCTATCTCGATGTACAAAATGAATCATAGGGCATGACTCATTTTTTGCTTTAATACTTGCATCAAATTGTAAGTAGGGGCAAGGACTCCCATGAGCTGTCACACTTGTACAGTGGAGGCACAGAACAAGCTCTGATCCTAATGTCAGACTGCCTATTGCCCCAAGACAAGTAACACTTCCGTACTATTTTTTACTTCTGTACCGTATGGAATAAAGGGATTGTTTTATAGTTCCCCACCTGACATCATGTCAATAGTTTCTTGCTTCATCTCTCCCAAAAGTAGTAGCTGAAGGGCAATCATTAAATATAGCCTTTGCACCAGCAGCATCAGTAAGAACCACTGTCTTATGGGCATTACTTTTTCCCACAACACAGTTGCTCCACTGTTGGTGAAGGAGAACATGCAGAATATTTTGGAAGGATGAGTGTTGCCATTCGTAGCTTTATGGCTGCCCAAGCTCAGCACATAACCTGGAGTGTGTTGGGGTTTTTTTTGGTACATACAAGTTTTCACCAACTGCTAATCTGACCATTGTTTTTCTTCTCTTTTTGACTTAGAGTCTGAAAGAGCTAGTATGTCCAGCCTTGCTAAAATTCTTTTTTTCCCTCTGTGCCCAGGAGTTCTGTGGAAGTCTTGATTCATTCATATAGTCAAACCTACAGCAATTGTGTGCAGTCTGCATTGATTGCAAAATACTGCCTTTGTATGCCAGGATTTACGTGCCTAAGTTCTTCTCTGGTGTTTGTTCCTTCATTTTCTTTTCCACTTGTGGTAATTTGTAAGAAAACATTACCTCTTCTTTGCAAGATTGTTCCATGTGATAAAATCATTACATCTTACTTCGTTAAAATTCCCCATGTTTTTGGCAGCTTCAGTAAATGGGATGAGGGCCTGTCTTCAAGAGGAGGTCGAAGAATAAGAGAAAGGGTGTTTACAGGAAGGTTTGTGTTTGATTGTTTTTAGCTTCTGGTTAGTGGTTGAACTCTTTGATTGTCCTAACCAGCTGTGTAGTATGTGAGAGTCCTGGGAATTGCCAGAATACCTGGAAGAACATTCAGAATAGTAAAGGAAGCATGGGAGGGGCAGAAGCAAAGGCTATCAGGAAGAGATTAACTTTGCCCAACAGCGATGTCATTGGCAGGGCAAAGAGAGGCATGGGGCAAACTGCTTCATGTTGTGGCCCTTTAGGGAGTGGTGTTTTAAATTTAGTCCACACCACTATTTATAATAGTAATCAATCAAACTTGTTCCAGTCCATTTTGCTATTGAGATTTTTTTTTTCTTAATTCCTGTATTAAGATAAGAAAAAAAATTGTGTGGAGTTACATCCATCTCTCTCCCAAATTGTCTTTCATGTAAATTGTACTGCTGGCAGTTGTAGAACAAAGACAAGAGTCATGCCTTTTACTGAGGGAGATGGCCAGTGGAGAGTGCTTTAGTGTGGATAGGATAAACAGAGCTCTGAACAATTAATTAAAGTATTCTAAACAGTTCCTAATGACAAACCTCTTTTGGAATTCAGGTTAAGGAAAGATAGACCTAAGTTCTGATAAGAAAACAATAGATGTTTAAAATAAGACTCCCCTCTCCACTTCTCTGAATTGACTCAAAAATTGTTTGTATCATGGTAATTATGTGAAGTGATCAGTAACAGAGTTAGTAATTTTGCAAGCATTGTTATTTTCGAGATGTAGGCTCTTCTACTAGCCATCAAGGTTCTCTACAGTTCTGCTAAAAAAAATCAGTGATACATTTAATGTGTCGGTAGTCTTACTCCTCTTAACAGCATTTTGGAACCATTAACCAAGCATCCTAAGGCCACTGTTGCAAAAGATTTGGAGAACTAACAGATGAAGTTTTAAAACATTCATTAAGGAAACAGGCACCCACCACAGTGTAAACGAAGTGACCTGACACATACCTGGAAGTAAGACTAAATTTCCTTTCCATGTGGCTTGATTCTGCCTGAATGCAGTATTGTATTACATGCTGATCACAGAGGTAGTCTGTAGCTGACTGAAAACATCAAGTTTATGAATTAGCCCTGAATTAGTCTTTTTTTTTTCTTTTTCCCTCTGATTTTTGCTGTTGGGGCTTTTAGACTGAAATAGGCGCTTGAAGGCTAGTGCATACACATGCATGTTAATTATTAACTGAAGTACAAGCAGGCTTTCCCCATACAATATCTGAATGCAGTTTCGTATTTGCTGTAATAAAATAGGTTCTTTCAGGGCCTCCTTCCAAAGTCCAGTCCCTTCAGGAAGAATACTGTTTGCCTTCTTTATCTTACTTTCTGTATGAGACGTAGTGCATGAACTGTACCTATTGAAGAAGAAATTTATCTGAATTAGAAATGCTGTGGGAATCTAGAATATTTCTCACCTGCAACTAGCAACAAACCAGAAAACTTGTAAGTAGATTTTTCTGCAGGCCTGATACGGGTGGGAGTGTGCTGTTTAATTTTAGAGGGGCTTGCAAGGGGTTTAGCTGTCCACCAGATAAGACAGCAGATAAAGAATTCCTGGTGACATTTAATGCTTTACAATGCAAAAGAAATACGACTCCAAAGAATCCTGCCAGGGCTGTTTGGCTTTGCCTTTCTCATCTCGGCTGCAGGACAGCAGTGATGTCGAAAGCTGATACCTGTGGAATGCCAGCCTGAAGTGTATTCCTCTCATGGTATGTTACAGTTTCGGGAGCAGTACTGGTGGGCTTGCAGAGTGACGCAGGGTGTTCCGGCCTGGTAACGGAGCTACTCTGCCTTCTGCTAATCTCGCGTATTTCAGCTGAGAGTGATGGTGTGAACAGAGCCCTCCTGATCTGTCAGTAAAGCGGCCGCAGCTATTCTGTGATAAAGGGCAGGGAAAAGCGGATTGAGAGGCATACGAGGAGCACTGCGCCGTGTGTTAAAGACTGTCTCAGAGGTCTTCCCGTTAGAAAGGTTCAGATGGGCAATGATCCCAAGTTCCAAACAAAACACTGATGTAAACGGAAAACACACCCAAGCGCTGGGCTGGGTGACGGTGCGTCCCGCCAGCGGCGACAGGGCTCCGCCGTGCCCTGCCGCAGGTCCGCTCTGCTCGGCGCGGGGAGCCTCGGGCAGAGCCGGGGACC
>VYXC01001792.1:74528-103437 GCA_013397175.1 Platysteira castanea | reverse complement strand
GCCCCCCGCGCACCTGGGCGGCGCGAACAGCCGGGCTCGGCCGGGGATCGGCTTTTCTCTAACGGGATTAAGCGGCTCTCGGTGACTTTTTCCGTGATAAGTACTTTCCGGGAGAGTGCGATACTACGTGGAAAGTGGGAGAGATGTCACCGGCGACTCGGGGTGTTTGTTTACCCGGGTTATTCCCCGAGGCGGGGGGGGTTAGTGGGGGAGGCGGGTCCCCCGGCCAGCGCACGCCCCCGCCGTCGGGGGTTTGGGCTGCCTTTGTTGCACAGAGAATTCCTGAAATCTTTATGTTGGCACATCCCGAGTGGATTCCAGCCGTGCCTTGGGCTTTGGCTAACTGGGTCAGGGGAAGTTTCAAGTTAACAGGGAACTGTGAAACAAAGGAACAGGCAGTTCCAGAAGACAAATGTTTAATTGCCGTGTTAAAGTGCCTTGGCATCGGCCGTGTTTGCGGTGCTGGAGCCCAGGTGCATTTGATTTTCATCCCGGAGTGCCAAGGTTGATCTACCAGTGGCATGCACTTGCTTTAGTAGAAAAGCAACTTCCCCTTATTACCTCGTACTTGAAACCTGTTTGCGTATTTCTTCCAGCATGAGAAGGTACATGCTGTTTGAACATACTTCTCTAGGAGTCATATAGCCAACCGGAAAACTTTCATACTTCCAGTGGTGCTTTCTAGTAGCTATTCACTTGAAACAGAGAAAATATCTGAATTATCTGCTCCCTAGCTTCAGCTTATAAAATTGTGTCGGTTCCCACAGCTAAGATGACACTCAAGGGCTCTAGGCCCCACAGCTGTGCTCCAGTAGAGGCTGCAAAGGTCTGCTTTGTTATAACCTTTGGATGTAATTATCAAGGTCGTGTCATTTGCAACAAATTTTGTTCCCCAAAGTTTTATTTTAAAGGTTGAGAACTGTGATTCACCTATAGTTCAGGGAAAATAAAAGAGAAACTACTATGTGCTATGACTGATAAAACTACTTCTTTCTTTTATGAAGCATTTGTTGTCTAAGGCTTTAACTATCAGCTCCTTCAAACAGTGATCCTTGTCAGAATCCATGAAGTCCTGACATGGCAAGAATCAGGGACTGGAAGGCATAGGAAGTTTGCTTGTGTGAATTAATACTAATTGAGAGATCATCAGGCTGCTTTAAGAGACTTTAAAATGCTTTGCATTTAGTAAGCATGTGTGTGCCTTAGACATGGTCAGTAAGATTTATACTTAGTATAACCTTATTATGAGGATTATGAGGGCTGTCATCAGGCTTCTGAGGAAGTTTTCTGGGAGTATTTGACTTTTAGGTGAGTTTACTGTTATAATTGCTTCCAGACTGTTACATGCAAACATCTTAGGGCCTAAACATTGGTTTCAAGTAGCGGCAGTGATTCCTCTTCTCTTTACCAAAGCATGCCACTGTGGACTGGAGAAACTGTGTCTAATTGTGTTTCGTGACTGCCCTGTATCACTGTCAGTAACCATTGAGGTGTTTAGTGCCACTGCACTGGGTTTTTGTGAGACAAAAGGTGAGTGCTGGGAATTAGGCAGTGGAATTGGGATGATCCCAATACTTTGCATGAACTATAATCTAAATAGAGCTCTTCAGAATGAAGCATCGAAGTAATTAAGTGTCTGATACTTTTATGATTGCTTAATCCCCCCTTTCCTGGTTCAGTGTCCCCTAAGGACAACCAGGAAATCTTTCTTAGTGATTAAAACAATGTTTAGTTGTGCAGTGCAATGGCATGGTTTACAAAATGGGATGTGCCGTACCTTTATAAAACCTAGATGCTTAAAAGCGTTAGAAAGTTCCTGAACCATAGTAATCCTCAACTGGGGAATGGCCTAATATACCAGGACTACTTCAAAGCTGCATTTAACTTAGAGCAAATCTAGGTGATAGCATTTGTGTGTGTGTTTTAATAGTTACCAATCTTGTCTTTCTCCTGAATTTTCTTGTAGGGTAAAGGAAATCTCATGTTACAAGACTGTTCACTTTTAATTGTTGAAATAACAGTACTTACGTACTCAGGGACGGCGTAACTTTTGTCATATCCTGGCTGTGTCAGTTTCACCCTGTTGCAGTAATCCTGGAACTGGTCATTCTAATGACAGGGGGACCAAAGCACTCACATGTTAGAACAGCTACAGATTTTTGAGATTAGAGATTTTCAAGTCTGGTTTATATTCAAATAGGTGTGAAAATTCTAATTGCTGGGAAAAAATTAGTTTAATAAATTTGAAAATTGATCCTTGGCATCAGCTGTAGAAAGGCTGTGGATCTTAATCCCAATTTGCAGTGGATTTCTGTGAACTTTGGAAGACTCAAAAATGAGACAATCTATCTGTAAAACAAGTATTTAGGGTAGTAAGTATATTGGGCATAATTTTGTCTTCTAATATATGGGTCTTGCTATAGTGAAGAATGTTTGCCAGTGGTGTGTTACCTACAAAGACTGGAGCACTGACATGGGTATGACTGGCTTTGCATGACCATGCTGGCATACATGCACCAGTGCACGTCATCTTTCAGAGTCAAAGATTCTGTCTCAGTCCCATGACCAAGTGCTCTAAATTCATTGAGAACCTACACAGTCAAAATAGAGCTGTTCAACCACGGGCACTTTTCTCAATTATCTAAACCTATCCTCTTCCTGAGAAAGAACAGCACTATGTTGCATTCCTGTGTCTGCTCCCTTGAAAACATAGCTTACTACTTGTTCCCAGAGTTTTTGAAGCCTTCTGTTGCTCTTAATTCGTCTTTTACCAGTACTTGGGTTATCCTGGTCCCACTTCAAAAAGTAATTTTTATTTTTTTTCCCTGAGTAGGTAATTTATGTTTCAGACCCTGCTGCAATTATGTGGATATTTTTGTCTGGGGTTTGGGAGGGTTGTTTGTTTGTTTATTATTTGTGGGGTTTTTGTTTAGTTTGGTTTGTTTGGGGTTTCTTTTGTTGTTATTTTTGAGGGGGTTGGGGTTTTTGTTGTTGTTTTGCTTTGTTTTACGTGTTTTTTGGGTTTTGTTTTTGGTTGTGGGGTTTTTTTTTAACCAAAGCCAGCATTCAGCTGTAGAGAGCTGAGGTTATTTTTTACTTAAATATTACATAATTAAAACAGGTACTGACTGCAGCATAGTAATTAAACAGCTTGATGCAGCACCAAAGTACACTCAGGTCATTTAATACATTTAACTATTAATGTTTGGGTTGGGTTTTAGTTGGCTTGTTATTGGGATTTTTTTTGTTTTGTTTTTCTTTTAAAGCAGATTGCTTTTTGAAAATGCATGTCATCAGAGGATATTGTAGCTTTCTGTTTCAAATGAGAATGCAGACTATGTCAACTCCTTTCTGTTCAGTGTAAGATGGCCCTTGCATTTGTGAATGTATTTAGGATGTTTATGATCCAAGCTTAGTAATAACAGAGTGAGCTGTGGAAGCTCTGGTTTGATATCTGGTATAGCATCTGCCCTGGTGTGTATTCATCAGCTGCAGGCTTTGTTTTTAGGAAACATGAGCTACCCAAGTCTTCCTGAATTTAGGTCAGCATTGTCATTGTGCATCTGAGTGTTGGAACCTCAGATAACCATGGTTGCTAATCTAAGAAGAAAACGAAACTCATTAGTGCTCTCTTTTCACATGAATAACGTGAAAACGACAGACTAAAATACTGCCTGATACAATAGTAGGGTCAATCAGAAGTATGCAAGGCAAAATATAAAAGCCCTTTTGTTCTATTTTTCTTCCACTGCCTGCTCCCTTTTCATGCTTTTGTCTCTGCTTTTGTTTTGTACCAGCAATCCAGAACTGCTTTAGAGAAATTTCTTCTTATTTCTTAAAGGTGTGCAGTTATCTGGGGTGTGGTTTATATACATGTGAAGTGTCAAATTTAGGCTTCTATTTAGACATGGGTATGTTTTCACTGACTTAGGCATGAGTTCAGATATACTGGGCCACTGTGGCTTTTCCATAAGACGGGCTTAATGATACCTCTCCCACAAGCATTGTATTGTTATAATTCTAACTTACCAAACTGCTTTTTAACATCAGCATTGTATTGATAAACTGAGCCTGATAAACTGAGCTTAACAATGCAGCCTCATCATACCCAAGATTTCACATGTTGGTTCAAACCATTTGTTATTTGCTTTGCCTCATTAATTTTTGGTTGGGTTTTTTTAAGGCTTTAGAGAAAACCCATAAATCTCTCCTACACATCACTCTTAACAGTAAGGCTGTCTGTAGTCTGGCTTGCACTCTCTATTCTAACATCTGCTTCATCATCTAGCTCTGCTTAATAGCCAGCAGATTTGACTACTGGTGTCTCTAGCTTCCTTAGCACAACTTTGTATAAGCTGATTCTGAGAATCTCCAGAACATATGGACTGTTCAGGGAAGAGACGATCTCTAAGGAGGGGCCAAAAGCAACTGCAATCCCTGAAGCTGTTAGAAGGAAGTTTGCAGGTCCTTCTCCTCTCTTTTCATTTCCACCTCCCACACTCGAAGTCTGATCCTTGATGCTCCTCTACCTTAAGATTTTTTAATGGATCAGGCTTTACATATGTGCTGGTTGCGGCGCAAACAAAACACGTTTGTGTTCTGGAAGTTAACAATTGACCGTCACAGGTATTCTTATCACTTGAGCAAAAGCATGCAGGAACAGATGCTTGTTTCTTTGCTCTCTTAATAAGAGAATTCTTTGATCTGTAGCTGTTACACAGATTTTTGTTGGAAGAGGAGAAAAAACATGATTTTTGTTTTTTCGCAAGATGGAAAGTAATTTGTGGCTGCTTTGGGCAATCGTTGTCTCTTTTTTAGCTGGGTCTGAAGTGACTGAAGATGTGATCATGCTTCTATCATCAGTTTACATGAAGCATGCTCTACATCTAATTAAGAGTGTATGAGTATTTTCATCTGTAGAGGTTTAGAGCAAAAGGATGCTTTTGCTTTGATCTTCTAAATGTTTCTTTAATGGAGAAAAAAGCTTTGTCATTCTTTCCCCATTCTCAGAAACACACTGTACTTTCTGAGGCATCACTTGTGTGTTCCCAGTTAGGCAAATTGTGCTGTTTTCTTTCCAATAAAACTTGGTTTCTGTTATTAATGAAAAAACACAAGGACAGAAAAAGTGGAGTGGATGATAATTCTCCAGCAGGAAACAATGGATGAAGGTATGTTTTAGACTTTCTGTTTGCTCTACAAAAGTGATCCTTCACTAACAATGCATGTACTAGCAGCTTTGAATTTCTGTTTCCAAATGAAGTTGAAGGAAGTCGATAAACTGTGAGTCAGTCTTTCTCCCTCTAGATACCTGGAGATTTCACGCACCATTTAAATGAAAGCAGTACTTGGGAGTGACTTGTGCTTATTTTGTGGGCTAGGCTTCTCTGAGTACAACACTAGTCATGGGACTCCTTTTCTAGTCAGAATTAATATGCTTTGCTCAAAGAGACAAAAGATGGACCAGAGCTGCCCTTAATGCTTTTTAGACTTTGCATAGGACTGGCTTTGGAAACTACTGTGGGGGAGTTTTTCAAGAATTATTTCTTAGATCTATAAGGGGAAAGTTTAGAGTTAAAAAAGTGTTAAGGGAGAGGTTGGACAGAAAGAAATATTAAAACTTCATAGGACAAAGTGTGGCAATAATGAAGTTTTTAGTGAAACCCACTTTGAGGATTTTATCAAAATCTTTCTGCTTTTGAGTAAAATTGAACTGTCATGGACTTCTACAGTCAGAAGATCCTTAAATACTGGAATTCTTAAAAACTGCTCACTTCTTGTCTTGTGTTTTCCTCCTCAGTACTGCCTTTACGATAGACCTACCAAAGCTATCAGAAGTCAGGATGCATGCAGGCTTAGTGACGTTAGCTGTGCTTGCAGGCTTCTAGTACTACTCTGCTTTCCTAAGCTTCTTAATGCTTTGTATACAGATGTTTAAAGTTGTAGTTAAGGGATTTTTTTTTTTTTTTTGGACCTGGAGAAGTAATTTTTTGCTTATTAATTTATGTGGTTTTAATATATCAATTATTTTACTTAACACATCACTACATTTCAGACTACATACTCCTTATCAGCCTGCAACTGTGTAGGTGAAATTTTTTTTTTTTTCCTCTGACAATTGTAGTGGTATTCCCTGAATCTAAAAAATGTTTGATTTTATTTTGGTCTTCTGAGATCAGTCACAAGGATTGCTATTTAGTAATTACTTGAGATAGTTCAGTGTGTGGATGTGCTAACATAACCTGCAAATGTGATTGAATATTAAATACCAAATATGGCTAATGCAGGATTGTAAGTAATGTAGGATCTGGAAATAGTTATACAAACCTTGTTGTTAAAAGCTAAATATTTTACAGCACAAGAAATGAAAACTAGCTGCTTTGTTCTTGGTTTCTAAGTAAGTAGCATGCAATATGATACAACCCCAACAGAAATACACACATGCCTAATAATACTCAGGAATAAGTAATATGCACAGTTCCAGGCTTCAATCTACCTGTCACATCTCTTCTTTCTGTGTTTTTATCTCTATTACTGCATAAGTGCATAATATTTATATAATATATGTAACTATATATATAAAAGCATTCATTTCTTACTATCTAAGAAGCATTACATCAACATTTCCTTGATTCATTTTGCAATCAAGTACATCCCTTTGAATATTGCAATTTGACAGCACTGCAGTGTCTCTGAAATGTCACTGTTACTTCTTTCAACATGTGCATCTGTCTCCAGCTGTGTAGTTCATACCTGAGGTCTTTGGCACGCACAGTTACTTACCTCATGGCTAGAACAATTTTGACATGGGTTGTGGCTTCTGGCACTGTGTGAGGCACATTTGAATGACTAGTAGGTATCATAATGGGAGTCTCTTGCTTTCTTAACTCTGTACAAGCCACATAAGGAAGTACTTCTCCATGCCTTTTCTGAGTAGATCAGATAAATCCCTCATGACATGTCTAACGTAGAGAGCTTTCTGGTGCTCTGGTGCTTTCTGGTGAGAAAAGTTAAGGCAAAAGCTATTTTTGTCTCCCTGTCTAAAATGGTCTCAAGTTTTCTGTGTAGATCTCTTTTATTCCCTGGATGGATTTGACAGAGAAGTTACCTAGTGCTCCATTAGCAGTTGAAAGATTATAGACAGCAGAGATTTAGCAAAGGATTAGTCAATTGGAGAGTGTGCATTATCCGGCCAGGCTTAGAATCGTGATTGTCTCTTCAATCATTTTCATTAGTGTCTTATTCAAAGATCGAATTACATAACAATGACGTTTCTGGGGAATCTGGTAGGAGTTTTTCTTTGGTTTCTCTCTCTCTCCTACTAACTATCCAAGCCTGGGAGAGAGGGAAAAAGCATTATTTTTATGCTTCAAATTTGCAGCATGTTTTTAAAAGCAGCATTTCAAGTAAGTGAAGAGGCATGACTTCAGTTGCAGCATCTGCGTTTGGATGAAAACTTAGCGTGGAGGAACTCTTGAGAAAGGCAGGATGCGGTACAAGAAATACATAACTATTTTAGAAGCAGCAATAGGTATTACTCCCCTCAACAAGAGGGAACTGCTTCCTGAGGGTAGACACGCAAATCTGTGGCAACATCCAGGGTAAGTGTTAAAAAGCAATCAGTGAGTAACTATGGGAAAAATTGTGCTTACCTTGAATCATGCGTTTTTAAAACTTGTTATCAGAAAGAGGAGAGTTATTCATAAAACAGGTAGTCTCTTTTTGTACCTTCCAAACTCTGTATTTTCAGCACTCGTGGTTGAACTTAGCACTTTCATTAGAAATCTCTTTGTACTCCCTGTCCTTGGCTAGAGGAATAACTAGGAGAAGGTGTTATTTTAAAATCAGGAGTTAGCTGCAGAACAGAAAGGTTAAACATGTGTGTACTCATCAGAGCAAAAATGAAATTGCTATTTTGTATTTTTTGCTTGCTACTAACCTGATGTATGTGTGTGTTTCTCCTCTCCCCATTTTGAAATATGCATATTTTAATTTTTATCTGTAAGAGAAGCAGTTTCTAGAATGAGAAAAGAAAAACTTTTGTCTCTGCAGGCAACTTTACTTCTCTGCTTAGAAGCAGGAGTTCATCATACTTAGGAGTACTGTTTCCCTTCAAGGTTTTTCTGATTTTTGTTAAAAACAATCCAGAGTCCTTTCTTGAACCACACAACTTGAGTACTGGGCTTCAGAAAAATCCTTCTGTGTGTAACTGTTTCCACCAAAAACGTGTTGTGTACAAAACAGGGTTGTTGTTCTGTCCCACCTGCCCTGGTATGCGTAGCACGGATGGATGGGTGACTTCACAGTCCTTCTGGTCTCTTGTATTTTTGTAATGCAATAGAGTGCTGTCACCTTGTTTCAGACATTGCAGAGGAGTGCAAAATATGAAAGGCTTTTGTCCAAGACCAATTAGTATGTTTCTGTTGGTTTGGAATAGTTCTGTATAAGCGAGACTTCAAAGAGAAACTTGGATTATAATCGTGGCTGTTTGACTATAACTGAATTCAGATTTATCCTGTAATTTTTCCACAAAAGCGCTTTCTTTAATGGTGGTAGCAACAGTAAAAGCAAATAAACTACTATGTACCATATGATTTTTATTTTTTTTTTTTCAGATCTATCACCAGAACTAGAAAAACTAGTCTAGAAAATACACTTATGGAAACAGTTTTGGGCCTTTTTATTAACACAAGTGTTCTTCAAGTTGGTCCTAAATTTCCAGTGTTGTGTTAATGAGTGCTTGTAGGGCTTTTTGTCAAAAAACTTGCCCATTAAAAGGGTTTCTCAGTACAGTCCATTTGGACACAGGACAGCAGAGTGTCCTAGACTGTGACTTCCTTTGATTGTTCCGTATAAAATATTGACATGTGAATCTCTTTGATTTTTTCACCTGCTCTTTATATGTTGATAAAATGGTACATAATTGCTCTTGCTTTTTTGAGAAGCTGTGTTGGAAAGTAATGATATATTCTTGTAGAATTCTTCTTCGTTTAAGTGGGTTAGTCTGGCCAGAGTCACAGCTTGAATCAAGCCCTCCAAAAATGAAACTTATTAACTGTCATGTCTATTTCTTTGTAACTCTGACTGTTTGTCTTTCATCTGCTACTGAGTATTAGTCGGTATCAAAGTACAAAATACACTGTTAATTTTTTTTTTTCCAGCATTCTTGTTCAGACATCTCCCGACTTTCAGGGAGAGGTTTAGTTAATGTAATTGTTATGCACACTTGGAATTTCAGGCTGGTTAAGATGTATTTGGATTATGTTTGGATTTGCCATTCCAACAGTTTCAGAAAAGCAGAAAAACTGTTGTCATTGGACTGTAATAGGGATCCCTCTTACCTTTTTGTTAAAACTTTCAGAGAAAGAAAGGTTGGTAACCAGCAATTGTGACAAAGTAAACCAAGCTGACAAAAAAGTGCTATTCTTTCTGTGGCTGCATTCTGCTTATTCTATATGACCAGAATAAACATATTAGTAACTCACTTTCCTAAGATCAGCTTATCACTCAACTTACAGAGGTACCCTGTCAAATTCTTTGTTAAAAAAAAAAACAAAACCGCCAAAAAAGTGTGAGTGTGTGTGTGTACAGAAAAAGTCCAAAACATAATGAGACACTTTCTGACACCTAATACTGAATATAGGGTATAGAGGTTCTAATTTGTCAGCTCCTCACTGCACAAATTTAGGTCCATAATTAAACACTTATTTTTCTTAAACATCTCTTAAAAATGGCACTAGAGTGTGATGCTAGGTCGAGAGCCATTGTTTGAAAGTTGTAAGAATTCTGTTTAAAAATCCAGACTACTGGGCAAAAGAAAGCAGGAAAGGCAAATATGTTATTTTACTAAGATAGTAATTTATAGTTTCATATTAAAGATATTACAAAGTTAAGTTTTTCTACTTCCATCTTTGCTTGGAATAGTGATGTGATTTCTGTGACAGACAGATTGATTTTTATAAAGTTTGGCAAAGGGAAAATGATGGCAGCAGTGGTAGTTAGGTTTAGCTTGCTTCTGTGACTTTTGGCAGAACAGTATTTTGTGCACACCCTGGAACAATAAGGCTAAAGGTTGTTCATAATACACCGTATGGCTTGTGCTGGTCTTTGGTGGTCATATAAACTCATATGCAAATTCTGCAAATTCTGAAATCATACCTTGATTTAAAACAGTAATTTACTTTTTAAAAGATGCTTTTATGCTGGAAGAGCTTGGGGAGAAAGGGGAAAATAACCTTCTCGCTTCAAGGTGTAATGTCTGCCAGGTGCACTTGCATTGTTGCATGTTTTAAAAAGTTAATCTGAAAACAAAATGGATTTTAAAAAATATTTTAGAAGTTTTAATTTTGCTTTTTCAAACCTGCAGCCTCGTTACATTTGTGCTCAGGAAGAAGTAGGTGTCACACACAAGACACATCAAAACTTGGGCCAGTCTTGTAGACAGTTGGGGAAGTTCTGCAGAATTCTTTCAGTACCTCTTTCTTCCATCTCTCAAGCCATCTAGAAATGCCAAATGGAGTATTAACCACAATGAAAAGACATCTATACATTGTGGGGTGGGGGAAACAAGCAAACAAACTCAAACCTGCTAGAAGTATGCCTAATATACTTTTCTAGGGAAGTATAACTATATCCTTCTTTGAAGATGGAACACTTTGGAAAGATGTTTTTGAAAGAAGAATTAAAATTACTGAGTTGCATATTGGTTTTCTTTTAAAAACAAAACAAAAGCCATCAACAAACCCTAACCACTGGCTCTATTTCTGTCAAAAGTTCCTTCTTCATCTTAGTTAAACCATAAATTTTCTCTGTATCTACCAGAGGCAATCAAGGACTAGACAAGGGGTCAGGGAGAGGGGGAGCCTTGTGACAAGGATGCTGAATGGAAGCTAACATGCTACTTGTGTCCAAGAGGGGTAGCTAAAGCCTGTTGAGCAGGGGAAGGAGGGCAGAAGATTACACTGGGAATTGTTTTCTTTCTATCATTTGGCAACTGAAGTTCTTAAATTACCATCTGATGTCACTGGAGTGCATCCATGTATCTGATTGTTCTTACTGAGGTTATGCTCAAGATACAGTGCTGTCACCAGCTTTCCTGTGTACAGTCTTGTTCAAGCTAAACAATTAGACTAAAACTAAATTGAAACAAAGAGCCAGGTGGTTGTGGAGAGGACTAGTGCAACAGAATTACTTTAAGGATGCTTCCTGTCAATACCCTATTTCATTGGCAAAAATGCATTGATTGCTTTGCATGCAGGCTTGTGTGTACATATTGCTGAGTATCTCCTTTTTCCAAGCACTATTTCCACTTGATTGCCAGGGAAGCTAAAGCATGCCAAACTCATCAGGGAAATATATTTTATATCCTCTTTATCTCTAGGACTTCAGTGTTCCAGGCTTCACAGTCACTCTTTTGTGGTTATACGTGAGTTAAATGAAACTTTGTTTTTCAGGGAGCAAACTACTGCACTGCCATCTCCTTGTGAGTGGGACTGGGAGCACAGCTGTACATCTAGCCCAAAGCATCGCGCAGCAAGTAGACAACGGCGCTCAAAAATTGTCATTCCTCCCAAGGTACTAGTCAAGTTGCATCAGTTAGGTCTGGCCATTAGTTTAAAATTATGTATTCTTGTCATGTGCTACCTAAGATGTATATTCTTTTAGCGATGTTTTTACAAGGTTTTAAGAAATTGTACTTAGTAGAGTTATATGAAATTAGAACTAGTTCTTCTGAATTCCCAAAGAAACTTAAAATGATTACATGCATATTTTCTGAAAACTTGATGATGTAAAACAGGCCTCCAGAAGAGGAGAGGTTTCTGCAATGAAGTCAATATTCTGCTAAATTATGCAAATAACAATGCACAGGCCTGTACTAGTTCATCTGTTAGCTAAACATTGGTAAAGAATGGATGTAATCTATGATGATGTCTTTAGCAAATATAAATATTTAGCATGGACTTCGGTATAAATAAATTACTTTAAGCACAAAGGGTAATATTAATGGGAGTTGCTTAGTGACTCAGTCAGTCCTGGGAAACAGAATAGCCACACACAGGGAGAGTTGTTTTGCTGCATATTTTCTTACACTACATCATTAAGGTAAATATAATCCTTCTGGCATATTAACCATGCTTTTGAAACCTTTTGTCAAGTGCTTCCAGAAGCACTATAAAAGCGTCCTTAGTTTTATGTGTTGATCGATCATGCTTAGCTTGTTTTTGCAAGTCATTAACCGATGATGATTTTAAGAGAGGAAAAGGTTTTTATGCTGATGTTTTGCAAAACTATAATTGACTTAACTTTCATTCTTGAGATGAATAGCTATTGCTGCTTTAGTCATTTATGCACTTAGAAACGTGCATATCTGTTGTCCTGACTTTCTAATTTGTGACATACTTAACCAAAGCTACTTCTCTGTTTTATTTTCTGGGCGAGAGGGAATATTTGATCTGAGAGTATCAGTGAAACATAGCTAGGCAGGAATGTCTCAGCTGAGATCTCCAGCCACCTCTGACATTTTCCTCAAAACAAGAACTTTCAGTGTTAGGGTATGCAAACTTTACACCAAGGAATGTGGATAGTAGCAAGCTCAGCTCTTAACAAAAGAAGGTCCAGAAACATTTATCAGCAAGGTCAAGATGGCTCAGAAGGTGCATCCAGCCACTTTGTCTGTGGGCTTCTAGGAGTTGAAGAAATGGCAAGTGAGTGACTGGTATGGCTGTGTCCATCTGCTTTCTCCCTGATTGTTCTTGCTGTTCTCCTTTGGACTCTTGCCAGCTCACTTTAGTAATTTGTGAAAAACATCACCCAAAAGTGGGCATTAGTACCCTAGCTGGGACCTTGCTGTTACTGAATAGGGCTGCAGAACTGCTTTGTTTCTCCCGTCAGCAGGAGGTTTGCCAGTATAAATAGGACAGGGAGAGGCAGAGCTTTGAAGCATAGTTTTTGTGCTCTGAAGAACTGACTTGGCTGAAGAACTGCTGTCTAGAGCTTTGTTTTTTAAATTAACCCCTATACCAGGAAAAAAAGTAACACATCTTTGTGTATGTTACATCTTGTGTAATCTGCATATCCTTTTGCTTGTTTTTAATAAGCATAATGATCTCTATGAGAATGGGATCTTTGTTTTCTTTATTGTGTTGTCTTAATTAATTTGAGCCATAACAGTTGATTACTGTGGTGAAGTTTTTGATGTTGTAGGGCTTGACTTCTAGTGGGGAAAGGCAGATAAATAGCTAAAAGCAGAGGATTGTTTCACAGCCTTGCCAGGAGTAATCAAGAAACATGGAGAAGAGAGGAAGGAAATGAGATGTAAGCAAAATGAATGTTGAAACAAAACGTGCCTGCTGTTTAAAATGAACAAGTTGGGGTTGGGGAGGAGATTTCCTTTCAAGTGTTGATACACACTTTTGTATGGTGTTTGGGGAGAAAAACAGTACACACTTGTGTGGTTTGGATTTGTTTAAGTATATTGTTATTTCATTCTTTAGAATAATGATACTAGGTTTTGTAGCTTCTTAAAGTAGTAGAGGTCAAAGTGCTTATGCTGAGGAAAGTTGTTGCAATTTGCACAGTCTGTAGAGGAGGAAATGAAATGGGGGGTGTGTGGGGGTGTGTGTGGAGGTGTGTATGTGTTCAAGCAGAGTCACTGCTAAGACCCTATTTCACCCTCTAGCAGTAGGTCAAACTGTTTCAGTTGCTTGGCTTACTAGTGTAATTTTCAAGGAACTGCAGTGGAATTTAAAACATTACTCAGATGAAAATGTGTTTAGAACAAACGGACTGTATTTCTTTTTCTCCCAATTATAATTTTTATTAACTGTTATCAAATACCTGTGCATATTATCATGCTGTTTTACCTGTCCTATGAATGTGCTATACATCTATATTTTCTAATTTGCATATTCTTTGCAAAAAGAAAGTAGCAACAAACAAAACAAGCAGTCTTCTGGTTTAAAGCAGAATAAACTTGTAATGTGTGAAATCTAGTAGAACTGATGACTGTCCAAAACACTATATCACATTACATTATAAAAATATCTATATCACTGTATTTCATACTGTTGTCTAGTGCTCTTCATAGTCATTCAGCATGTAACAGTGTTTCAAATTTTTTTTGTGAACTCAAAGCTGAGTTTATGATTGGCTTAGTGCTGCTTCTTGCTCTAAATCATTATCTACATTTTAAAATTTTTATCAGTTTGAGGTGTCTCAGTAAATCTCTGTGTCTAGATTTTAAAAATTTAAAATATTCTGCTCTTGAGAACATCAAAATAGGTGGCCTCTTAAGTGACAGGATTTTACACTGCTGATTACCCCATTAAAAATATGTACGAAATGTGGGATGTTGTTTATGTTGGGCTCTGTGTTTCTTCCCGGGACATCTATGCTTTCTAAAATAGCAGCCTTAGTATTGCTGCTTTGAGACTTGTAAAGTGTGTATAGCTGTTCGTCCTTACACTGCATCAGAGACAGCCTACAGACCAGACCTTGCAGCTGCATGCCAAAATCTTTATGTTGCATAATCACAAGCTGTACTTTGGAAGTGGAGACAAGGGGCAGGATAATAATTTCATCACTGTGCTTTAAGCTGGCACTTGAGTCATGCAGTAACTCCAGAATGATAGGATAATTCAGGTGAAAAGGGACCTCAGGAGGTTTCTAGTGCAACCTCTTGCCCAAAACAGGTCATCTGTGAGATCAGAACAAGTTGTTTGGGGCTTTACCCAGTTGAGTTTGAAAACCTACAAGGGCAGAGACCATACAACTTCTCTGCAGTGGGTCCATGGTTTGTCCGTCCTCACGGGGAAAACTTTTTCTCCTTATGTACATCTGAATCTGTCTTGTTTGAACTTTGGCCCATTGTCTTATCCACCTTGTACTACTGCGAAGAACCTGGCCTCGTCTCTTCAATCTCTTCCTGTCAGTACTAGTGGGCTGCTGCTGAGTGTCCTGAAGCCATCCTTCCTCCAAAATAAACCCAGCTGCCACAGCCTCCTCTTGCAGGGCCAGCGCTTCAGCCCCACCATCTTGGTGACCCGCCATTGGACTCACTTCCACACACGGTAGCAAGTGCTAGGATAGTATTCAAGGTGTCTCTTCTCCAGTTGCCCCAAGACAGAGATTAAGATTACTGTGCCATACATGTGGCGACCCCGGTGTAGAGCTGCATGTTTGATCCATATGTATGTAGCTCCTGAGCAGGTCGAGAGTCAGAGGTCAGCTACCTACACATCCTCTAATCCTGAAGGTTGAATCTGTTAGGGCCCAGCTTACTATATAAAGAAGTGGACGTAATTGGATTTATGAATCATTTAAGTAGCACTGGGCTGACTGATTTGTGTGATTTTGCAGGCTGATGACAAATGGCAGTCTAAAGGGATTGCCTGGAAGGGAAGGGGGAAAGGCTGTTTGACAACATGATATTTTTAGAAACTTCTACAGTGTCTCTCATGACAGGATCCTGAACACTTGCTTAAAAACAAGAACAAAACTGACATCTCTGTTCAGACAGTTCAACAACTGGACTAGCAGGCTACATTCCCAGTATCTCTTTCCAAAATCAGTTCCCAACTCTTTAAGGAGGTTGCCTGTTTGTCATGCTGTCTAGCAGCACTACCAAGAGTTGAACTTTAACATTTAAGAAAACAGAAAAATAATTGATTGTCAGAGGGACAGATTAAGAGGCTTGATGGTGGAGAGAACCTGAATCACAACATGGTTGCTGTGGGCAAGTTGCAGAATAGTGTTACTTGGTTGGCTGGAGTAACTGTGAGAGGCAGCTGCTTCTTTTAAATTTGCATCCTGTAGTGTAGTGTTAAATGAGTGTTCCCTCTGTGGATGCTGGAAGTGGCACAACTACTTCATTCACAGTAGCATTAGATGATTTATGGAATATGTCCTAGGTTTTGCATGACTCAGGCTACAGCAAGTGATCTCTCTAAATTAGTGCTTCACAGACCATAGATTCAATGTGATTATAGGCAAACGATATCTCCCTGGATTACTTAAACCGAAAATCTCAATGGGAAATGTGTTCATTGTAAGTTATTTGCATGTTTTTCATAGTTAATATCAATAATCTTTCCATTGAAGTTAATTTCAAAATTTCTGTACACCTACATTACATTCCATGAAATTCCCTGCAGATGATGCTGCTTTGTACAGTTACTGCACATGCAGAATAGTGGGTCCTAAATATTGCAGAGAGCAGAGCTCCAAATTTGTAGCCCAGTTCATATAATTTTGACATGGTGCTGGTACCCAGCCTTTACTCTTCATGATACAGTATCCCTTGCAGGACTGACTACAACTGGGCCTGGACCTCCCATTTCAAAGGGAGACCAGTGAGTGAAATGTGCATGCAGCCATGCCTCCAAACACTCAGGGTGCTCAGAGACCTGCACAGACATCTCAGATCATTTGGCTGGGGCTCCTGCCCCTCTTCTGCTTGTTTTGCTGTCCCAGGTGAGTTTTGGCTAGTTTGTACATATTCTGTATCCACACTGGGGGGTCTTGTGGTATTTCAGAGAAGATGAGACAGAAGGAGGGGTTATATCTAATTGTAAACTATGTACTTCTTTGAGCTGCAGATTAGGGGTTTGGTTTTGTTTAGCTTACAAGGGAAACCCTTCATTGTTTACACTGGTATCTGGTATCCTTTCATTTGTTTTTTAGCTGACAGCATCTTCCTTTCATGAAGCCTACCTGCACATCCATCTTGGGAGGACATCCTGGTCAAAGAGCAGGCCTGAAAGTTTGTTTTTGGTGGTTGAATTGCAGGATAAGAAACCTGACAATCATTACTACACTGCTTCTTACATCAGTCCATGCCATCACTATGAGCATCTGGGCATTTGGCCAAGCTCTAGAGTGAGCATGAGCGCTAGAGGCCACTTAGTGCTCACATTTGCAGGCTGGTATGGGATGATTTATATACCCATTGTGGCAGAGTAGCTGTTCTGAGAAAAAAAAAAAAAAAAGGAAGTGGGAACTCTGCTCTTAGAAGTGAGAAATTTTATGGACAAACATGGGAAATACTTTGATAAGCCCACATGGATTATTTTCCATCTGTTATTGCAGGAAACTAAATTGAGACAAACTGATAGGCCTTTCCCAGATGGTGTTTTGTGGTAAGGGATTGAAAACCAGCCTATCTTGCTTGTGTAACTGTGGTCAGTTCCTGCATCTGTGTTATGCTTACCTCAGGCTAGCTTAGTGTGTTAACCCTGGTTGCTGCCCTACAGCTCAGGGAATATAGCCTCTATTAGTGATAACACCTTGTGGCTTTGATGAAGTCACAGAACATGCCAAAAGGAGGCTTTAGATCAAGCCACAGCTTTTGTCTGGAACCAAATATAATCCTTCCTGGCCTTGGACAGGATAGGCAGACCCTTAGATTGCTCTGACTGTCACTACCTGGGCTCCCAAAGAAGCTGTGTCTAGTGCGGGAATCAAGTGGTAGCTCTTCATCTTTTGCCAGAACCTGTGTGGAAGAAAGCAGCTTCAGGAGGCTGGTGCTCTACTTCATGCTGCCATGAACTTGGTATGTGTGTTAAGAGACTGCAGTCACAGAGATCTAGTGCCTTCTCCTTTCCCTTTTCCACCTCATGTCTGACAAGCACTTTTCAAAAAGTGTATTGCCATCCAGCTTAGAACAAATGTTCTTGCATGGAAAACTAGGTAGTTGTCTGCAGCAAAATCATGTTTTCATCGTGTCATGTCATTTCAACAAGTAGTGGACAGTGGATTTCTCTGCCCATGCTGTGACATAACATTCTATGCTGACGTTGCCAGACAGTGCTCTCTGAAAAGTTGCCTCCAATTTGCAGAGCTGTGCACCGGTGTGGAGAGCAGGTGGAAGCTGTTTTGCTTTGCCATGCTGTATCTCATGGACAGCTTCTTGATGCCAGAAGCTATCACAGGATCCCATGTGTGTGAAGAACCTGGCCCCCTGTGCCTCATTTTTCCCAGTGGTCCTGAGTTTGGCCATATGCCAGACTGCTAGTGTTACAAAAAAGTTGTCTGATATCACTCACTCATAAAACTGAGAGGAGGGACAAGATGAAAGAAGAGCAAAGTTCATGCTTTGGCATTTTTTTGGCTTCTTCAAATTTGAGGGTTGGCTGTACAAAGTAACAGGCTGTTTAATTTTTTTTTTTTTTTAACATTGGCTTAAGAAAGTTCTTCCTTTACAGTTGGTTCTCATTCTTAGTTTCTTCCTTCCAAGAGTTGATTCAAGTATTGCCTAATCCACCCAAAATAGCATAAATCCAGGAAGACAGCAGGACTTGGGAAAGAAGTCTTTATTTCTGAATATAATGTGGTTGAATTTCTGCCCATCTTCTCTTCCGTAGTGCTTTTAGTGACCACTCATTTCTGCAAGCTCTTGAGAAGAGTTAACTCAATAATGTGCTTTTTTTAGAATATGTAATTACAGCTCACAAAGCAAGCAGTTTGGCCTCTGAATTAAGAGCATCAGTGAGGACTTTCAAGACTGATGTGGAAGGCTGTTAGGGAGTGGCAAGGAAGTCTGACCAAGGCTGTGGACGTGAGGAGTCTGTCAGCTCTGTGGGGGCTTTCACATCCACATCCTCCTAAAAACACACTGACAGAAAAGGTAGACATGACTGGTGCGTGTCTGTTTGGCGGGACAGGGCTGTCGATGCTGTCCGAAAGCCTCGTGTCAGAAATGCTGCCCGGGCTTGGGCCACAGGCCCCACCGCTCCCGTTTACCCTGTGACAGGCGTCAGCTGCTGGCCGCTGCCAAGGGCAGGAACACAAGAAATATTTTTGTAAATGGGGAATAACAATTCTTTTCTTCCCAGGGAGAATGGAAGTGTTTCTTCGCCTCCCCGGGGCGTTTGCAGGCATGATTGGCTGGCGGCGGGGGCGGCCGGGCCCCGACAGGACAAAGTCTCTCTGTGGAGGGCTGCTCAGAGCCGGCTTTGTCCTGNACCCACCTGCGACCACCGATCCGCGCCGAGAGCCACCGCCCGCGGGCGGAGAAGCCGCGCGTGTCAGGGGGAGGGCCCGCTCCGTGAGGGCTGCGGGTCTGCTCCGCGCGTCCCACCGGCGCGGGCTGGCGGGGACGGCGCTGGAGCCGAGGGCGGTGGGAATACCATGATTTTTCCAGTTAAATGGGAGCGGGGAGGCAGCCTGCCCTCCGCAGCGCTGGCCGGTTCCTGCGGCGCCCGAAGGCGGCACGTAGTTTTGTATTTTAAATACTGGTTGGGCGCAGGGTGCAGGTCAGTGTTATAGCCGAAAATGACCCCGCTTTCTGTGGAGGAACAAACTCACAACTTTGATGAGGAAAATCCGCTTCCCCCTCTCACTGGTCCTGGTTTTTATTTTTTTTTTTAGACTGTCAGTTGCTGAACTGCAGTGATCAGTGTGGCTATGGAGCAGTAGGCAGCATCTGTCAGGAGTGGAGGGGTGGTGTGGTTTGCGTGCCAGCATGCAGAAAACGGAATTTATCCCCACTAAAATGTGGATGGAAGCCATAAACATTTATTTATACTTCATACTTTGTTTTGTGGCTTGTAGAATTATCAGTACTCTTAAGTATCCTTGTAGTGTATGAAATCTCCTTGTATCAGACAGTGTCCCATATTGCATATGTTAGTCGTATTTACAGGCCATCAATGAACTACTGGGTGATTATTTTATATGATTATTTCCAGACTCTGTGTTTGGGTTGTTTTTTGGTTTGATAGTGTGGTTTTTGTTTGTTGTTGTTTTTGTTCGTTGTTGGTTTTGTTTGGTTAGGGTTTTTTTCACCACAGAGGTTGTGCAGTTGATCTGGGTAACTTACTCCACCCTTCTTGTTCTGTTACCTTACTCCTTGCCTGTATTTGGGTGTTTCATTTCTCCTTAATCCATTTCGTAAGCTCTTTGACACAGATCCCAGCATATTTGACACTGTTGCTGCAGTACATTTGCTAAGTAAGTGTCATCATTTGCTGATGGCTCTGGTGAGAGAAGGAGCCATTATAATGTGCTGGTGATTTGCCTTGCAGAGAGGGGTCTCTTGGGGAATAGGTTTACTTGTGTTTTCCTGAGATGGATGGAAAGTCTGACTCGTGCACGTTTGAGCTACAGGAGTTACAAAGCCTGTATTTACAGATGTACACTTGATATGGCTATAGCTTAAATACTTCATTTATACAAAATTTAAGTCAGTATGGAATGATTCCTGAAATAAGACACTTCACAGTGTATTCCAACAAATGTTGTACTGCCAGACTGTGTCCTTCCATTTGTCTCAAATAGCAACATTTTTTTGGCCTGCTTTTGTCAATATTGATGGAATCCTTTTGAAGTTAATCGCAGTGCTTCTGTTGGCTTGATAAAAAGTGTAGGTTTTCAGGTCTCAGCTGAGTGTATGGTGTTTCTTCAAACCGTTTTAGGGACTGCCCTTCATGTAAATAAAGAAGAATTAATTGGTTTGGTTAAAGCTTCTTTTTGTTTCACAGCTGTGAGTCCGTGCAGTATGGAAGTAGGTTGTGTTGGCTATGAATTCAGTGCCAGCTTCTCTGTCAGCAAAATGGGAGCTCTGGCTGATCTTTCCCTCTGCCTGTTGTGTGAGACTGAGAAAGCTCATGTTTCTTATGCGGGCTGAACTTAAGTAGGGAGACATTATCGGTGTAGCTACTGCAATGCTTATATTCCTTATAATACAGTTACTTATAGGGCCACAATTCCTTTTCTTTTATAAAGACACCAGTTTGCTCATTATTTTGTAGAAAAAGAGAGAAAAATAATGTGGAGGGATACTACAGCTGTGAGTTCCAGCTTCCTCTTTGTTTGCACAGCATCATTAGGAAAAATAATATAAAATTTATAACAGTACTAGGAATTCTGACTGTAATTCATGGCTGTTAAAATTGCAAATGAACTTAAAATCACTTTGTTTTTTAAATCCGTATTTGGAATGTATTTCTTACCATGAAGAACTCTCCAAGAATTCTGTGTGATCTGTGCTGATAGGGGAGACATATACTGCAAATATCAGTCTTAAGGCAGAATTATGTTCCTGAATGCATCCTAATGAGTGTACAGTGGAAAACGATATGTAAATGCAATTATTCTCAATCCTTTGTGAGAATAAATCATTATCTAACTTATTAAATAATAGGAGAGATGCCTTCATGAACTGTTCAGGCATCTATATCCCGCATCTTCAAAATATAGTAAAGAAGAAAATGCTTCTTCAAGGCCTGCATTTCTAGCAGTTAAACAGGCAGATATTGAGCAGCAACTTCTCAGGTGTTTGTGTGTTGTGTTGTACCCTATTAAGTAATAAGAGAGCTATATATTTTTGGGTGTTCTGCCACTGGAGTTTCTAGAGCTGATAAATAAACATAAATAAACTCTGCGTGAGTGTTTCATAACTGAGCTTTGGATGGTTCTTGTTAAAAGAACACAGTACAAAAAAAAAAAACAAACTTGGGAAGAAACCAGCTCTGATCTACAGCATCCGAATACAGCTACAAGAAATAATGCACCTATGCATTATTCATTAATTTATTATGCAATATTGTGCATCTACTTAGCCTGCCCTATCTTTTCTTGCACATCATGAGAGATTCTATGATGAGAGAGCATTCTGAATGCTCACCCCTTATGACTGTTAGTCAGTGTGAACTTTTCAGAGGTAATGCAGGATGTCCAGCTAGACTGTCATTCTAGGCTCCACAAACAAAGCTCTGAGAGGCAAATTGTTGGCCTTTGACTGAACTGAGCAGCTTGCTGCCAGGGTCAGCGCTTGGCACTGATTGCTCTTCTTTCTACGCTCCAGCACTATGAAAAATGTAGTGGATACTGTGGGTTTCTTTTAGTGGCCATGGGTGAGGATTCTTCTGTCCAACCAGTATTTCAGAAGCTTTTTGAAGAGTTGCAAAACATGATGAAAAATAACTCACATTTTTTATTTCTTTGTTTCCCTAAGTAATTCTTATTCCAGAAATAAAAAGTGGTCAGTGGTTTTGGTTATTCTGTTCATAGAGCTGATACATTATTAAAGCAATTGAAGTGACAGTAGCATAGCTAATTGGTAGCATGTGTGTGCATGCTCTTTAGATGATGCATAAGAACTCCTTTTTTCTGTGTGGAACTGTACTTGTATTGTTTTGTCTGTGGGCTAAGTACTGATTATAGTTTGGCTTTAAATTTTTATTTTTTACCATTTCATTTCCTAAAAGTCTTACAGTGGGGATGTTGTTTCTGACTCGGTCCTTTGGTAGGAACTCCCTTTCAGTTGCTGGCAGTTGACAAAGACTTGTATGTGCTTTACCTCAGTATGATGTGTTACATTAGGGCAAAAAATCCCATTGTCAGACTTCTAAAGACATAGTGTTGATTGTGGACGGATGCCTACTGACAGTTCCAATATCTGCTGTGCACTCAGCTCCCCTTTGGCGATAATTCTTTCCTGTTTGTGTGCAGTGCCCAGTGCACCTGAAAGATTTAAGGATAGGTTAAGATGGTGGAAGAAGGTGAGGAGTCTTGTACCTCAGAGACACTTGTCAAGCTGTTGTTAAAATGTGAGACCCCCCCCTTGTACCAGAGTACTGTTGATATATCCCTCTTTGCTGTCCCTTTGGTGTATGTGAAATACTTATAATCTAGTTCTGGTAAATGTGGATGTCTTAAGTATGTTCTGTCATTTTCTGAATGGCTTTTTGTTTGACAGGTTATTATGATGTCTATTTAATGTTGCTATGGTGGTGAATTGTAGAATTTAATTAGTTAAATTTTACCCATTAACTTCTCTCCCATTTTTATAATTTGACTTAGTTTTCAGCTCCTTTTCCTGCTTTACGTTATAGAAGGCAGTAGATAAGTTCCAAATATCTTCTGCAGCAGTAAGAATAGACTGAAGCGCTCAGATCACAATAATTTGAAAAAAGGATTAAATTGTTCTTAGATTTTTTTAAAGCTTGTTCATCTATAGGCAGGTACACAACTTCATTTTCTTTCCACTGGGAAAAAAGCAGGATACTTTATTATAGTTTGCTTCTGCTTTGTGTGTCAGAAGGTTCTTGAAGTGTATAATGCTCTTTCATGTGGCTCAGACCACAAGAAGAAAATTTTCTGTTCCAAATCTCAGTTGAGAATGAACTTTTAGTTGCTACCAAAATGAGATTTGCTGTGGGTGGTAATTTAATGGAAACATTTCTAAACCTTAATGATTCTGAGCTGTTTCGTTTCCCTTCAGCCACATATGCAAAAGGATTCTCTTGTTTTGCTTAGTTCTTTTCAAAGCCTTGTGTGGTTTATGAATGTTGCAAAAGGAGGAATGAAATTTTTTCTGTCACTTGCTGAGCTTGTTCTGGTTAGCTTATTCTTTGTGTACTCAGTTTGCAGTTCAGTGGAAGTGGCCCTATTTCATAGGGATATGTCAGTTTGGTTTCATTTAATGGTTGGAGTGATGCCTGAATTTAGTTACACTGATGTTACATGCGTGTGCAGTGTTGACTCAGTGGAAGTATTGCATCAAGGGCTCTAGTTTTAAATTGTTCTGCTGGCATCCTTTCAAGAGAAGCAAGATTGGCTACAGACAAACTCAGATTAGTGCTATAGGAATGAACCAGACACATGAAAGTTACTGTTTTGATAGGAAGGAAAAGGGGCAGCTGACTTCACCCCTTTGCCCCTGACGTTGGTTTACTGCTTGTTTGTTGACTGCTGTGAGTAACACTGTTGGTAGGAATAATTTCTACATAAACTGGAGGCGTATGTGGTAAGTTCTTTGTGACAGTGTGTTCAGACGTTAGCAAAGTCATGCATACCATGTGCATAACTGCTTGGTATACTTTGAGTTCACATCCAGCCTTGCAAAAGGATTGAGGGAAAGGAATGGAAAATACTTGAATTTTACCACTCACATCTGCCCTTCTGTTGTTTTCTTGCCTCAGAGTGTTTTCAGATATGGGTGTTATCAGGTATGGGTGAATTTTAGTGTAATACTACTTTATATTGGATGATAGGTTGCTGGTGACACTGTCTCAGAAAAATTCAGGGCTGTGTCTGTATGGTTGATTTTGTTTGAAAAAATAATTATACTCCTTTGGAGGCTTTGAGGAGGAAACTTTGCTGTGAGTAAAGGCATTCTGAATGTGTTTTACTGAAGCAGGTGCAGCTGGCTTAATCCATTGTCTCACGATATTTAAGGTCTTGGGAGGGGCTGGGTGATTATTTGTTTCCCTTTATTCCAAATACATTGTGAGGAGTATCACTATGAGACTTACAAACCTAAAACCTTCAAATGCAGTGCCCAGATTTGCATTTGCATCTGTGCATCCCACTGTCAGGATGACAGAAAAATTGCTAAACTCCCGTTTGCAACAGATTTTGTTTTCGTTTTAGCTACATGCAAGATGTGTTAAAATTTAGGAGTGAACTTCGGCAGTGCTCTCTGGCATGCCTAGTAGACTGTTGAGACATCTTGAGGGGGAGAGGTGAGTTGCTTAAGACCTTCAAGGCAGGAGTGTGGTGGTAGAAGGAAAGGAATGCAGAGAGATACGACTGGTGTGACTGGAAAACAGTGAAAAGTTGGCTCATAAATTGAACGGTTTATTGTGGCATGCGTGTGAATAATGCTGAATGTATGACTTCAAGCTCAAAACAGCTTGATTTTATAGAGTTTTGGTGTCTTTTGGTCAGTGTGACCTTCAGTTTGATGTTTGTGTTCTGTGAGGTTTGTGATACGGCATTGGTAGTTGTGTAAGATGCGTTGTATGGTGTGAATGTTATGGGGTTTTAGGCTTAGATATGATCAAATGTACCATTAAATTTTATGCATTACACAGAGCTATATTCAGGTTTATTTCCTTCAGCCAAGAAAATAAAGCTAATGTGACAGTGTGTAGTAAGATTACATACACACATACACACAGGAATGCTTGACTAAAAGTAAAATGCTTCCAAGAATATGGCATATCGTTCTTCTATTAATAGAGTGAGAACAAAGGCTGCTGGAAACCTTAACAGGGAAAGAAAATCTGGTTTGGGACGAAGCTTGGAAACTAATAATTGTTCCATTGTTTGAATTGTTTTGCGTTATGACAGAATGATTAAATATAAATGCTGGCCTGATTGGATTGTATCCCAGTAATGAATTGGCCTTTTAAAAACCAGTTGCAGAAAGTAGTAGACAGGTACTCAGCTTGTTATTCTCAGATTCCAGAGTTGCAGGTGTTACATAACCAAGGGAATAGCAATCTCTTGATGCTGGAGTTGGTCACTTTTACTGCTTGATTTGGTATTTGAATATGGATGCAGGAAGATGAAGCATTCAAAAACAGTAGCAGTACAAAGTGTACTACTGAAGTTGAATAAAATTATAGTTAGAACTTTGGAACATGTAATGCATATGGTTCTTCAGTGGGTTTTTTTATTTCTTTTTTTTTTTAAATTTTAAGATGCCACAAGAGTGAAAGCTATGTTTTAGCTGCAGAGAATAAATAATTCATGAAATGAGGCACTTCAGGAATGGTTCCTTCACTTACTTTATTTCACCATTAACTTAATTCTTTTCTTAATGAAATATAGCTTAATGAAATTTATTATGTACACCCACTGAGTGTAATTTACCTCACCACCAAATCCTGATACTGCAAGCACACCAGAACAAACTTTTAAGTTCTTTTTTTGGTATGCCAAGACAAGTTCAAGTCCCCTTGAACTCAGCTTGTGCACAATCTGCTGTAGCATTGATTCTCAGACTTCATTTGCATATAAAGGAGCATCCCAAGGAGCAGAAGGTCCAGAAACAGTGTGACTGTAAAGAAATGTGCTAGGTTTACAGTTAAAGTGAATAAGAGTGGCTAAATCAGAGACAGCTTTTAAAGCCAATGTTGATCAGGTGAACTGAAAGTTCAGTGTCCCTTCAGTAGTTACCTTCTTGTAGTGTGTACAGAAAAACCTTCCTAGCACCATAATCCGTGTGACAGGGTGGAAGTCTAGGAAAAACATTCAGGAAATGAAACAGCAAATAAACTCCCTGCTTTCCAGTGTGTATACACATATCCAACATTCACGTATAACTGATCTGTCAGCATTTTACGTCAATTAGTTTTGATCTTCAGCTGAAATCATTTGGCTTCCAGGTTTTTATCTCCTCAAGTCTTGCTGAGTTTTTGAAAAAGGGGTGGTGGAGAAATCTACTGTACTGCAAGACTGGGCACATGCTGTGCCTCAGGAAGTGACGTTTTTTTTCTTTAGAGCCCGTTCAACACCTATGGGAGAGTAAATTGTCATTTCCAAGGCTCCTCCACTGGACTGGTGCTATATCTCCCAGAACACTTGGAAAAACAGCTTCTGGCTATCCTCTGAGAAGCAGTATGTAAAAAGGAAGAAATCTTTGATGAAAAAAAATGTTAGTTGCTAGACTGTTACTTCTCAAGAGGCAGAAACTGTTTTCTAAAAATTAAAATAACAAATAACTTAATGGGGGGGGGGGGGGCAGGGAAATTGGATCTGTTTTGGTTTTTCCCCAAATGGCAGTTTTCTATTTAAGTTGAAGCTGTTCCCTCACAAATTTTGAAGAATTGATTGCTTCCTCTTGGTTGACCACTGGAACAATTTTACCAGGCTTATGACAGAACTGTTGTTGGGCAAAAGATAGAGAACTTGCTCCTGGAGTAGATCTAAGCTGAATTTTTGAGCTTTAGGTTATCAGTAGGTAAGACCTGAGTATCTTGCAGCTGTGTTTTGAATACAATCAGTTTCTTTTTTTTTTTTCCCTCTTCATCTTGAACAGGCTTTTGTTTCATTTGTAATGGGATATTGTACTGGTTTTTGATGATACATATGTATGCATTCAAGTGCAGTAGAATTCAGCTGTAAGAAGCGCAAACTACTCCTGTCGTGCCTTCCACTCATCCCAGAGAAGTTTTGTGTGTCTGCTCTTAATTGGCATAACGTATGGGGGTTGTAAATTGATGCTGAGTTTTAATATCTGGAACTTGTTACACTGGGCTGTGTAAATACTTCTTTTTGCCCCCATCCCTGCCTCTGATCATGGTACATGATGACTTGCTCCTGGTAGCACCAAAGTAGTTCAGGTGACTGCTTTTCTAGTAACCGCCTTCCACCATAGTTAGAGAGGGAATGAGAATGTGAATCTCCTGCTAAGAAGGTTAGTTTATTCAGTAAGCTTCACTGTTTTAAGAAGGCACCATACAACCCCTAGTAATTTCTGCATACTCAGTTGAAATGATTAACTGTTGCTCTTACTGACAGAGATCACAAGCACTGTGAAATACAGGTGAATTAATTTTAGAAAATCTCTCCGTATATGTAATGTTTACATTTCTGATGTAATGAGAAATTGCTCTTTTATGTCAGCAAAATCAGGACCTTAAAGGACCTCATGGTACTTTCTGAAAGTGTCAGTTGCCTAAGTTCAGGTGAAAAGCATTTTGAAAGAAAAAGCTTCACTCTGAAAATGTGACTATAACTATGCTTTTTATTGTTAAGTGCTAAAATGTAGCACTGCTTATTTTCAGGTACCTATTTTCATGGTGTCTTGGTGTGTCTGTCCACATTAGTGCATGGTTTATCTTTGGAGTACCAGATGTTTCTCTTTTTTCCCAGAACATGAAACTACACAGGGAATATGTTTATTTCCTTTTTATAAACAGTGCAATTAATTCTTAAAATAAATGTGGTGAACTGGCACTTAATAAAACTGGAATCAATAAGAAACAAAACCAAAACAAAAAAAAAAAACCCCAACCTGTTTGACGATAGAGTATGGGCTTGAGATGAAAGAAAGAAAACAAAAAGCACCTAACAAATTTTTTTTAACATCACGTTTTCTGTCATCTGTACTGTGAAAGGAAAGTTTTGAAATAGGATTTTGGCCTAATGAGAGTTGTCAGAATTTTTTTTTTTACATCTACAAATTACAGTGGTGGAAGTCGCTCGGGCGCCAGCGCGGAGCAGCGGAGCGCGCTGTGCCGGGCTCCTGTGCCCCCTGGCGGCCGCCCGCGGGAACGCGGGTCACGGCGTGCAGGCCTGCTGGGGTTGGTGCCCGCTCCGGACTGCACAGTGCCCTGCAAATTCAGCAGGAGGTGGCAGCGCTGCTCCTGGTGCTTGTAAGCCTTTGTAACACGCAGCATGGGCGGGGCGGAGGGAAGCAGACTTGCTTTCTGCTCGTCTGTGCCACGAGGCATATATTTAGTATATATATATATATGCATATATATGTAGGTAAAAATATTTTTTGCCATTCACAGGACATCCCCAGGAGTCACACCATGTGCCTGAGAGCATTTTCCAAACACTCCTTGAGCTCTATCAGGCTGGTGCTGTGACCACTTCCCTGGGGAGCCTGTTCCAGTGCCCAGCCACCCTCTGGGGGAAAAACCTTTTCCTGATACCCAGCCTCAGCCTTCCCTGACACAACTTCAGGCCATTCCCTCGGGTCCTGTCACTGGTCATCACAGAGAAGAGATCAGTGCCTGCCCCTCCTCTTCCCCTTGTGAGGAAGTTGTGGACTGCAGCAAGGTCTCCCCTGAACAGGCTCCTCCAGGCTGAACAGACCGAGTGACCTCAGCTGCTCCTCACACAGCTTCCCCTCAAGGTCCTTTACCATCTTTGTGACCTGCTTTGGATGCTCTCTGAAAGCTTTATATCTTTCAAGGTATTGTGGTGCCTAAAACCTCACACAGGACTTAAGGTGAGGCCACACCAGCACAGAATAGAGTGGGACAATCAATAAATGTATAATATATTTTCTCATACTCTTAAGTAGCCTTAAAGCCACTTGGAAACATCTATTTTCCTGTCTTTTCCATTAAAAGTTTTTTTAATCTGTTTCTTTATTTCCATGCTCTTGGCTAGATGGCCAGTCCCAAAGAGCGGTGGTGAATGGGGTTAAATCCAGCTGATTGCAGGT
>VYXC01001792.1:25734-74090 GCA_013397175.1 Platysteira castanea | reverse complement strand
ACAAGTCGAGTTCCCCAGGGCTCAGTACTGTTTAATACATTAATTGATGATCTGGAGGGATGACACTAAACTGAGCGAGAGTGTTGATCTGCAGGAGGGTAGGAAGGCTCTGTAAAGACATCTGGACAGGCTGGATCGATGGGCCAAGACCAACAGCATGAGGTTCAAGATCAAAGGATGGGTCCTACACTTCGATCAGAACCCCAAGCTGGCCTACGGGCCTTGGGCAGAGTGGCTGGAAAGCTGCCCAGTGGAAAAGGACCCTAGTGGGGGTGCTGGTGACAGCAGCTTAACATGTGCCAGCTGTGCCCGGGTGGCCAAGAAGGTCAGTAGCACCCTGGCCTGGATCAGCAATAGTGTGGCCAGCAGGACTGGGGCAGGGATTGTCCCCCTGTACTTGGCACTGGTGAGGCCACACCTCAAATCCTGTGCTCAGTTCTAAGCCCCTCACTCCAAGAAAGACATTGAATTGCTGGAGCATGTCCAGAGAAGGGGAACAGAACTGGTGGAGGGTCTGGAGTACAAGTGCTGTAACTAGTGGCTGAAGGAACTAGGGTTGTTTAGCTTGGAGAAAAGGAGGCTCAGGGATGACCTTATTGCTCTCTACAACTGCCTGAAAGGAGGATGTAGACAGCTGGGGATTGGTCTCTTCTCCAAGACAACTAGTGACAAAATGAGAGGACATAGGCTCAAGTTGTGCCAGAAGGAGGTTTCAATTGAATATTAGGAAAAGTTTTTTCATAGCAAGGGTTATCAAACATTGGAACAAGTTGCCAAGGGTTGTGGTTACGTCACCATACCTGGAGGTATTTAAAAGCCATGTAAGTATACTCTTAGGGGTATGGTTTAGTGGGGAACCTGGCAATGTTATGTTAACAGCTGGATTCAGTGATCTTGGAAGCCATTTCCAACCTAGATGATTCTATGATTTAATCTGTCTCTTTCATAAGATCTTGTTTTCCTGGTACATCCTTAAAATTGAAGACTCGTCTGTTGTCCAAGTTGATCTTATCTGCAGAGTTCTAATATTTGTTCTGCCATCTCCCTTGGCCTGCCAGTTCAGCTCACAGAAATGGCAAGGGAGTAACTCAGTGAGAAAAAATGAGCAGGTTTTTGTGGTTTTAGAAAAGCTGTCTTGGCTTGCTTTTAAGGACTAAACAGCAGAATTCACAGAGTGAGTCAAGGGGCTGAATGTAAATGAGCAGGAGAAGTGTGGAAATATCTACGGTCAGAAAGAATTTGTTTAGTTCATATCATGCAAAGCTGAACCCAGCCTATGAGGTTGTGTGTTTGGGAAGAAAAAACTTGATAGCCAAAGATGAAAAAAGGTGTTGGTCTTGTGAGAACCTTCCAAAGGTGCTCATTTTTAGAGGCAAGGAAACTTTGGCAAGTCCGAGAAAAAGAAAACACCTAGAAAGCAGCTGAACAGACAAATTAAAAATACAACCCGCCTTAGATTTTCATAAGGTATTTCTAAGGTGAATTGTGACTTGACCTCAAAATATTTTAGGAAAATCTTGATTCTCTCTTGTCTTCCTTTAAAAGTCCTTGTTCCACCTTCTGAAAATGTTCGATATAATTGGTAAATGTTTGACTAAAACATGTAGGAAATACAGTTTTCTAGACAGTATCTTACTGTCTTGAACAGAAAAAAAGTTCCCTGAAAAACAAGTTGGTTTTTTTCCTTCCCCAAATAGTCTAGTGTGTATGCATTACTCACATACTTATATGTGACACCTCCCCATTTTTATTTAGGTGTTTCTTTAATACGGAGTTGAAACAAAACAAAACTGTCCAGAGATTATGTGCTCGCTGCCATAATCCAGCAAAAGGATGCCTTATGCCACATTTTTACTGTCTTCTTTTCAGTGTCCGAGGTTAGTCCCTTTCTATTTTGGAATTGAAGAAAAATTAAATATTTACAAAACTTAAATCGCTTGCCTCTATTTTGATGGGTGTTTTTTTCCTGTGCTTGGGCAACTTTCTGCAAAACTTCTCTCAACTAGGGGTGCTGTTTCATCACTGTGAGCCATTTGAAGAATGCTACTGCAGGGGCTGCTTCCCTGGGGGGATTGTGTGATATTCTTCATTACGTTTAAGCATCATTTGTCACTGAAATGCTGTGAGCTGGATGAAGTGATGTATTTTGCACTGAAAAGCACATAACTTGTCAAAGATCCAGATCAGCATAGATCTTCTCTGTGTGTGCTTTTTCCATCCCCCTGGGCTTATTCGTTAAACCATTTTTTGTGCACTGGGAGATCTGGAGCATTATGCTGTGAATGTTAATATCAGGGCTACAAAGCAAATGAGACCTAGATGCATTTGTCAATTAATATTCTCAGTAGTCTGGTGAACACTGCTGTTGCCCTTCATCTCCCCGTTCTGGACAGGAGTGGATTCTGGTTCTGTTTGTAGTCTGGAAGGCATTTGTTGTGTTGTAGTACAAGAAGAGGTAGAAATGAATGCAGGTTCTGCCACCCTGGAATTTTTCCTCATTTGTTGGCTGGCTAAAACTCCCACAATGGGAGAAGGTTGAGCCCTGTTTTCCAATTACAGCGACTGTTTTCCTGCAAGACTTGTATTTGACAGAAATGGAGGAAATCTGTGTGTTGGCTTCCTTGCACAACACTTAGGCTACTTGACTTGAAGTCAAGAAACCTAAATTATGCCCTTGGCTCTGCAGCTAAGAGCTTAGTACTGGGTATTTTTTAAGAAGTAGTCGTTTTGCTAACTGGAAGCAAAATCGGTAGTGAAATAGTGCTGAGCACAATGTCAGTGGCTGTGGGCATTGTTGTCATGATGGATTCATACTATTCCTGAAAGAAGTAAAACAAAAGACCCCTTCATTATTGTTTAGTTAACAGTTCTCGTTTGATCATTTAAAAAGTTTTCATGAAATTTAAGAAGTAAAGATTGGTTTGTGAATGCCCGGAATAGGCTTCTTGTACTTCATGCAGTATTTGCCAGTACTGTTTTAGATAGAACTTACAATTTGTAGCAAGTGAATGGTATAACTTTTGAGTGAAATATGATTAAGAAAAGCTTTAAACAGTATCATGTATTTTACATGAAAAATGGTTTGTGTTTGTGTGTAGTGATATTCAACTTATAAAATCTCTGAAAAACAAATATTTAGAAACATTATACTCAATTTGTTTTCTTTAGGTCTTTTTAGGCAGCCCTTCAGATTGCTGTTTCTATATGCATTTTGTAAAAAAAATGTTTCTCACACAAAGTCTCATAACACACAGAATCACAGAATGATTTAGGTTGGGAGGGACTTTAAAAATTATCTAATTCCAACCCGCCTGCCATGAGCAGGAACAACTTCCACTGGACCAGGTTCCTGATGAATGTGTTTGTTACCTTGCCAATAGAGCAAAAGTATTTTGCTAATATTTGTTCTTGTTGAGTAATTTGGGTGAAAGCAAACCCTATATAATGTAACTGATAATTCTCCTTTAGAGAGAAGAGAAAGAAAAGATTGTCTGCATGGCTCACTTCTATATGAATTTTTTTTCTTCTCCTTCAAAAATTTCAGTTCCAGTGCAGAACTGTACTTATGTCTACAGTATGTGACTTTTTTTCCCCAACTTCCTGCATCCTGATAATATAACCCATTGTGATGTTAACAACCATTTTGATTTTGCTGAAATGTGAAAGTAGAATTGATGGTCTTTTAAGATGGAACTGTCCCTTACATTTCTTCTTTGTACCCCTAGGGGGAAAGAGGAGTTTCTGCCATTGTTGAGGAGCAATTATGTGTTATTTCTAGTGGATATCTTTTGCAAACCATTTTTTATCAATTCTCTTTCTTTATTCTGAGCCATTCATCATTCTGGGAACCTATTTCTTCAGGAGGATCTGTTGCTCTTCTGAGAGATGCTGTATTGGTGCAGGAACCTATATGAAAAATAGGATATGCTTCTCTGAGTCGGAGCATTTGTTGGTAGAAAACAAGGTACCTCCTTTTGTGTGAGATGTTAGCTGTATTGTGAAGGATTCATGGGTAAAAGTAGTTTCTTCTCATTTTCCTGGATCCTAATCAAAGATCTACTGTATCATACACAGATAATTCATGGGAACACATCAGTTGGAGTCTTCTTCCAAGTGGCTTCCTCACTGAAGGGGAAAGGCCTGGGTAAGGTCCTGTTCCTCTTCAGTCACTTTTCATTGTTTTAAGAATACTTGGCAAGCTCTGACTATGCAACTTGTGTTACATCATCATAATTTTGTAGGCATCTTTAATAACCTAGGCTGTGGCATTCAGCTGAAAAAGAGGAGGTTTGGTCCTTCACACCACACACTGATGTATAGATTGCTTCTTATATCACTGAGCCTCCACTCTCTACAGAGGGCATTTCTTTAGTGTCATCCAAAAATTGAAGTGGATCAGGATCTTTGAAAACCTATAAATCTAGGTCCATCATTTTTTGGCCATCATAATTACCTTTATGAGGGCAGGTGACATGTAAGGGTAGTTTTTGATTCCTCTGATAGTGTACCTGGTCTTTAGGACCGGGAATACTGATGGCTTGATGCAGCTTTGGAGTCCCTCCACCTGGCTGTTCCTATCAGTGGCTAGAAGAGCCCCTGCCTCTCTGTCTTTTACAAGTGGGTAGCTTTCCATTAAGCTTTAAGTCCTTGATCATCTTTGTTGTAAGAGTCTTGTCTTTAGGGAAAACTGAGACTTACCTTTCAAGGTTTCCATGCTTATGTCCCTAGCAGCAGATGAAGGGGGACAGGAAAAGGTGGAGGGCAAGGACCTCTTTTTTTGTGTTACTCCACAATGGAGCCAACAAGACCGTTTCAGGTGTCCTTTCTGCTTGCTTGAACAGATTATATCTTTCTTGTATAGATTGTGTGAGGAAACAGCCTTTTTCTTCCTTGTCCTTTTAAAGGAAGAGATCAAAACATAGTGCTGGGTGTAACTTACACCCAGTCGAGTGGAGAGACGCAGCCTGCTGCGGTAAGATTTTGTTGTGACATCCTGAGGTTGCTCTGTTGAGTTTTCTGAGAGCTCTCCTTTTCACATTCCCAGTTTATAAACCAGATCATCATGCTTAGTGTTCTTTCCCCACATGATTCATGAACATTTTATTGTCAGGATAGACGCCCAGAAAGAACCAGAATGTGTATCTTTCACTGGAATTGAGCTTGCTTTTAGGAAGAGTTTCAGTTCTACATGTCTGTGGATAATAGGTGTGATATATGAAAGGGTTGTAATTGCCTTTGTAACCTTGTACCAGAAGTGAAATTAGGCTATAGTTTCCCTTTATAGTTAGTTTTTGTAAAGAGGCATGCAGATAAGGGGAGAGGACAGTGTCTGGAACTGCTTGTTTGTTAGTTTAAAAAAATTTTTTTTTCTATCTCACTTCAAAAGAATTGACTTGAAGTATTCCTTTTCTGGAGATACTGTTTTCCTTCAAAATGAAACATCCAAATGCAAACACCTGCATCTTTCTGGTAACTCTCTAGTCTCTTCACTTGCAGCAACATTCCTAGATTCCCTGATTTTTTTTTTTTTTTTAAGTTTCTTTTCAGAAAAAATTTATTTTCAGTTTTAGTGGGGTCAATCCATCTGTTTTTCTCATTATGTTCCTTTAGAGAGAAAGATAGTCCAAAACCAAGAAAGAAGATTTCTTGCTGTTAAAACTGCAACAGCTCACAGACGATGTTTCACCATTTTTATTCTCTATGTCATCACAGTCTTTTCTTCTCTATTTTGAGTGCTTTTGAAGCTTTTTCAGGGCAAGGGGGAGGAAAACAGAAAAGCTAAGAAAATAGGGCTAGAGAAGTCTCAAAGACATGCTTACGTTTGTTTCTTTTCCTGCCCTTTTGTAAAAATAAAGAAATAAATAACAGTTTTGGAAGCTGTGAATGTGAGTCTGTTGAGAGGAATGTGTTTGCTCTTTAGAAATGTTGATGGAGATTCTAAACTATTTTGACCCAACTGTAATGAAAGTCTTATTTGCATCCAAGTGGGTAGCCTGAGTCAGGGGCTAGAGTCAGTGTGCTTCTCCTGTATCCCCCCTGGTGTTCACTCTTGGCAGCTCAGTGATGAAGGTGCAAACCTCTATTCATCCTGGTTCTGCTGGCTGGTGCAGAGATGGGGTCACAGTCAAAACACAGAATGCTGAATTCAGTCTTCATTTTGAATGGAAAAACTTGAACATATGCATTGACCCTCTGTGGCCCCCCTCTCCTCCCCGGAAACAAACCACCAAAAAACCAACAACACAACCCTTCAATTAATTGCTGTGTGAATTAATGCTCTTTAGCAGTTAAAATTGGCCTACTAGTGAGAAATGAAATCTATGTATGGAGGTTTTGGTTAGCATTGTGTATGAAACTTGGCATGTGTTCCTATCTGTTCACTGCCTGTGAAACTTACATAAAGTCTAGGGGAAAAGTTCACTTGAGGCTTAAATTTCACAGCATTCATGCAGCATAAATGGGAGTGATAGCTTGACCTATTTTCCAATAAAGTACCCTATCTGTTTGGCTGTACGATTAGCTTATCATTCTTCCAAATACCTTACTGAATGTTTGAGGGCAAACACTATTATTTGAAGTGATTATAATTTTGTCTCTATTTCTCTTTTTGCTTGCTGAAGCCAAGCCCACACAGTTCTGCAAAAGCTGTGAAACATTATAGTCAATATATGAATTTTCAGATCATCTGCACTGTGCTTCTTAAGCCTTTTTTCTTTTAAGTTTAAATTAGGTTCCTGGTAGGGTAAAGCCATATGTGCTTGGAAGAAGAATAAGCTGCTGCATAGTGATCTGTTTTTGACACTTCATTTAAAAACAAACAAACAAATATAAGACTATAGCACTGCATTTTCCTGGGATCTCTTAAACTGGGAGTTAGTTAAACCCACAGTACATTTCCCTGCTGTGGGTTTGATGTGTTTCTGTGTGAAACTGATGGCAGGATTTGTTAGAGTATGTAGGCCACGATTGTATTAGAATTACATAACCGTGTTGAGTGGTGGAAACAGATGAAAAGACGGGATGTACGGCGTTCCCTCACAGATTATATCGTGCAACAATGAAGACAGCTCAAGCTCTGCAGAGAATGTGGTCACATGCAGTCAAAAAGTTGGGGATTTTGAAAGGGCACGTGAGTTGCTTTTTGTTGCATCTTGCTCCACGTCTTTTCTTCCCCTCCTCCCCTCATATATCCCCCCCTTCTCCAACTCACTTTTATAGCCAGATGATTGTTGTGGCAGGTCGTCTGGTTTTGTTCTTCTTTCAGTGTGAATGAAGTTGTCTTTGGTGATCTCTCAGTAGCAAGTAATTGTGTAAATCTCCGATGACTGTCAGTTAGAGCTGCAACAGCTGCCTGTTTGTAGCACACAGGCGATTTTAGCACTTTGACTAGTTTCCTGCCAAAGATTCTGCTGAGCAGTCTATTTTGGGTATGTAGAAAGCACCTGTCATTTTAGTATATGAGCATTAGACAGATTTAAGCAAATCCCGACTGCAGCGTTCTAATTAGAAATGGACTGACTATAGTCTCTAATGAATTTAGACTAGCTAATTACAGTAATTTGCATTTACTGCAGGTAGCCTGTTGTCTGTGTGAAACCTGGGTGGACTTGTAAAACAGTTTCTGTTAGTAACTGGAGGTGGGGTTCTTAACCTTTTTGCCTGCCTTTCTCTCTCCAGTGTTTTGGTGTGCAATCTTGCAGTGAAACTGCGATCCTGTAAGGGATGCACAAGCTGCTCAGGATCCCTTTGTGTTTCCTTACAGATGAAGTATGAAGAAATTGGCAAGGTGATGAAGGCTTTTCATAACTCATCACTTGATGCATTCAGAGGAGAGTGACATGACTAAATGTGGAGTACAGGAATTTCGCAATTCGGGTGGAGACTTAGATATTAGTTTTGATCAAGTCCCCAACTGATGATTTGTAACATTTGTAGTCTCTCCCTCCCTCTCAATCTTCTCTTCTCCGTTAATCTGATGGTATGGGTTAGCATCATGACAGTGGCAAGCAGCAGTACATTTTATAATGTTAAAGAGATTATTGTTTAGAGATTGTTTTTGCCTTACGGGCTTCCAAGGTGACCATTCAGTTCTCTGAACTGTGTTGCAGAGCCTGCATTGCTTTATCAGTACAGCAGAACTAGTTGTGTTGTCGTGGTAATTACATTGTACAAGATCAGCTTTGCAAGTACATTGTGTGCTTTCCTTCCCCGATAGCATACAGCAAATGGGAGACAGTTTCCTCAGGAGCAGTTTCAAAAAAGGGATTACTTTAAAAAATACCTGCAAATTTAATAGTGAATTGCTTAATTATCTTTTGTTTCATTTTCACTAATAGTTTCAAGGTAAAAATAAACCCCCAAAATTTATACTGTATGTACCTGAAACAGTCATTGATACTATGAGGAACTTTTTGTAGGCACAAATGAGATGATACTACAGGCATCTTGCAAGACCTTAATTTTAGTGTCTGTAGGCAGTAGTTTTTCTTTCATTCTTACTACTTATGTTTTTGACCTGATACCATAAGACCTATTTGTCAGAGCAAAGTAAACTTTGTAGGCTTATGATACTTTGGTTTTACTACCCAATACATCTATCCACTTGTGCACAAGGTTATACTTAGGCCACTGCTCATGGAAGGCCTAGTTTTCTGGAAGGAAATTCTTGTAAGCTTCCTGTTTTGTACCCTTACGTCCATCCCTGATGTCTTTACAGTGCTTTCCTCAGTCCTTTTCCTGCAGTGTTGTACTGAACAAGCAGTCATTTCTCAGGCCTGTCTTTGTCCCTGTGGGTAATAAGCTCTCCACGACTGCATTCTGCCTGCCTTACTCTTGAACATACTCAGAGCTGGCCTCAGTATTCTTGGCTGGAAGGTGGTGTTGGTAGGAGCCGCATACAGTGCCAACTGAATTAAATCATGTTCGTGTTACACGTGAAAGTTGTTGAGGCTTTTTTACCAAGAGGAGGATGGAAAAGATTTTCCATCTTCTACAAAATTTGAACCCATCTGCTTGTCCTTCGAATTTTACCTGTGGTTTGGTACTGACTTTCATTTCTAAAACTTTATTTAATAAAGTCAGATGGAATTTAAATGACACCGAAGGCCCTCTTTAGCACAGACTCATTTTTTGCTGAGTTCTTAAAAATGTGTAGAAAAACAGGACTGTAGGAAGGGTCAGTAGTAGGTAAACTGTTTCCTACATGCCAGACAAGCAAGCCTAGTCAGACTACTTCCATTTACGGCAGCATCACAGCAGTTCGAAAGAAGAGCTTAGTTAAGGAGGAATTTTTCACTTGTGGAAAAGATTCTCTGTGTAAGGGAACTAGTGAGTTCGGTTTCAGATAGCTGGAAGCTTAGACATGTTAGCTGGTTAAATGGTAATACCAGATAATTTCACTATGTGATTCAACACATTCAACACTGACCCTAAGACACATATGTTTTAATACTAATACTTATGGACACATTCTTGTCTGATCTAGACAAGTAAAAATTTAGAAACAATTACTTATATGTATTATTTTTAATATAAGCCATCATCTCATACATCTATTTTTAATTAGACCCCAGAGGTTATGGAAACTGGAGAGAATTGTTCATTTTCTGGCAGAACAGTGGAAATTTGACACTGTTCAATGTTGTAAAATTCTTGGTAAGAATGCTGAATGTTTTGCATATTCCCTCAGGATCTCTGAGCAGGACTTATTTTTAAGTTTCTTTTTCAATACAGTGAATGTGCAATGGAAAATGTAAATCTATTTCCTCTTTGGGGTCCACCGAATCAACTGGAACTATGCATCAAGGGTTTTTTGCATGTGGGAAATAACATCCCTAGCTTGCTGAACGGTTTTGCACTGCCAGAAGTCGTACTCTGAAAATGCAATGGATGCCTTAAAGTACAGGCATACCCTTCTTGTGTCACTTCTCTGTCTATTGTTTTGGAGTTTGGTTGTCAGTACTCCCTATGATGCCTTTAAAAAGACCATTAAAACTGAACTGAGCTTGTGTCTGAAATTCAATTTTCTGAGATAACGGAAGACCACTTTCAGTAAAAGCAAGTCAAATCTATGGATTGAGTATGTGCATGCACATACTTATGCAATGCCTGAATTTTTCTTCTGCAGTGGATGCTTTCCATTTTGAAATATTTGCAGTGTGTCAAATGTGGCTCATTTTTCTCCTAGTTTTACAGGGCAGACACTGAAGGGGCTGGCTGTGTGCTGTATGATGCATCATAGCTGGGTTATTATTCTGTATTATATGTAAGCTGTGATGTTGGAAAGATTTCAGTTTATATCATGTAAGATAAAATGATTGGTTTGTGATCAGTTTTAACTGGAAATGTGGAAAAATGTTTCTGAGAAGTGTCACAGAAATGGCTATACCTATACTGTATAATGATATATTGTGTTTTCCTGTAAAATTTAATTTCTTGATGGGAACCTAAATATTTAGTTATGTAATTCATAGTGGACAAAACGTTTTGTTAAATCCATATGAACAAGAAGCAAGAGATCTGAAGTCTAGTTCATTTTGAAAACCTCAGTTTCAACTGCTAATTTTAGTGCATACTGGGACAGAAAGGTCTTCTCTAAGTAATTTATGTGTTATTTGAATCAGGGCTATAGCATGCTAGTTGATCTGAATTAAATGCTTTTGGTGAATAAGACTTTTCCAGAAAATCAGAATGAGCTGTTAAATCAGTGAAACATGAAGGGATTCTACCACCCTGGACCTATTAATATTCTTTGCCTTTTTAAAGAAAAATTGTCATTAATTGAAATACATAAATTTCATACTAATTCTCCCAAAATATTAGAATATGCCTATTATTCTTAAACCTGTGTTTTGGTGGGGTATTTCACATTTTAATTTAAATAGTTATATGCTGTGTGTTTTACTAATTGGTTTCTGTGTGCAACAGGCCCCAGGCATGGAAGAGCTGATATGGGAACAGTACACAGTGACCTTACAAAAGGTGAGCGAGTGCCTGTTATATTTTTAGTGTTCAAATATTCAAGCACTGATTTACTCTAAATATGTTTTGCAATAGATGTTACTAGCATATCTGATTCTAGAATAGGATTAATTACTTGTCCAAATCAGATATGTGTTTTATTTTAAAGCTTAGTTGCTACTTGTAAAGTAGTGTGACTCTTTAATGTTAGGGGTAAATTCAAATAACAGTTTAAGTACTAAATTTGATACTCTTTGGTCTTTCTAATGACAGTATAATATACCACATGTCAGCTGCATAGCTAAATTCATTATTAAAGAGTCTTAAAAATAAACCAGATGGTTCTATCAAACAGGTTGTGGTTAATGTCCAAGCTTGTAATAATCACCGAACAGGATTCCATTGATTTTATTTTTGTAATATACTTTAATATCTACTAGTGTAGAATCCAGTGGCAAAACACTGTCATTAAAACTTAAAAACAGGTGGTCTATAGGTGTCACTTTTAACAGTTTTTTTTAAGAGGCAGTATCTCATCAAGTGAAATCCTTTTGAATTAAAGGAAATAGAGCACTTGTGTCTGTGTTCTTTAATAGCTAGGCTGATACACCAGTGTGTATACACAGTGTGTATACACAGTGTGATACACAGGTGTGCATTTTGGCTTCAGTGGTGGTGGTTTTCCAAGCTGTTCTGATGATCTGGGTTCAGTGAGCAGCCTGTACTGAGCTGCCCAAGTGTTCTCACGTCTTCTGCAATGAACTGAATTTGATGACCCAAGGTGAAATAGCGATCTTTTCTGCATAGCTTGTTTCATGTCAGAAAGTACAGTTGAGAAAGGATTGGTTTTTGGGTTACAGAGGTAGGCAGGGCCTGTAATTTCCAGCATTTCAGATGTCAGATATTGTGTAAATTAGCATTACTTCTTTACCACATAGACAGGCTACTGAGATGACAAAGGGCTACTGAACTTGCTGTGTTAGCCACTACCGCTGAACTTTACCATTAATTTGAATCTGTATTGTTTGGGTATAAAGCAGCAAACTGCTTCCTGTAAAACTAAGGTGCAGCAAGTGAAGTGCTGCTTTAAAAGAAAACCACATTGATTTCTTTCTCCTCAAAGAAATAATCACTTACTATCAGCATTAGTGGAACATGAGGTGACGTATTATGAACAACACATGCTGAGTGAGTGTTGGGGGAAAAGCATGACTTTAATTTTATATATTGCCTTGCTGCTATGTTAAAAATTTTTGTTCAAATGTAGCATAATTTGTAATTTTTAGTGATATGATGTGTATGTTAAATAGCTGATAAAATTAATCTTGTATAGTTTTGTGCTCACCTTGCTGTAGGCGGTTCAGTAACACTAACAGTTCTCAGGTCTAGTGCTATTGACATGCTTCCTTAGCATTCTGTGAAGCATTTCTTTGATTTTATGAATGCCATCTTAGGACTTCTATGGATGTTATTTGTATGATGACAGGTTTGACATAATTGATGTATTTAAAATAGTTGATTGTGACAGAGGATGATTATAGACAATGAATAAGTTCACTCTTGCTCTTTGTAATCAATCATAATCTTGTTATTTTGGCTGAGGAGTAAGTAGTTATCACAAACTACTTAGCAATCATAATGAAGATGAGATCTTGGGAAAGCTATTCCACTTTCCCAAGCATCATTAACAAAATAGATTTACCTAACAATAAATTTGGTATGAATAACCTATGGGATGGTGAAGCAAAATGCAGGCAAAATTAGTGAGTTCTTTACTTAATTACTAACAATCATAAGGCTGTAGAGGTCTTGGAAAACAGGAACTTGTCATCATGTTACATGGATGTGTAAACTAAAACTTTCTTAAATCTAGAGGTACTGTGTGTTTCTGCAGCACTGTGCATGCAGCTATCATACTTTAAATAATACCTAGAGTGACATCATGGGAACATTTATGTTCCTCTCTGTCAAAATTCCTGTCAATGTATTCAAGTTTTGTTGTATTTGGTTTTATTGTAAAGGATTCGAAACGAGGCTTTGGGATTGCAGTTTCTGGCGGCAGAGATAACCCTCATTTTGAAAATGGTGAAACATCGATAGTCATTTCGGATGTTCTCCCAGGTGGTCCAGCAGATGGATTACTTCAGTAAGCACTCTCTTCTCTGTCTGGCATTTTGAGGGGCATGGCTGTAGAATACGTAGAACCTTTAGACAGGTTTGGTTGAAATCCTGGTGATTTAATCCCCTCAAGATCTGTTGCCTTCTTGAAAATTTAGATGTCTCTTTAAAAAAAACCCCAAACAAGTAAACTCCACATAAAGGTGTTAGTTGCTGTTTGGTAAGATGATTAAATTTCAGTGGTGTTGAAAAGTCTTTAACACTTTAGTATGTTTCTTTCAGGATTGCATTTCATTTAAAGAAACAGTAGAAATAGTTAGTATCTTAAAACATCCTCTTTGTTCCTCCTCCAGTAAACACGTTTAGTGATCAGCCATTAGTTTCCAAGAATGACTTAAGTCAGCCCAAAGAAGGTTTGCTAAATATTTTATTTTATATATGAAAGAAAAGCTTATGGAAATAAAGAGTTCCTGTTTTCTTTCTGATAACTTCATCCTTGGTGAGGCAGGATCTATCATGTACAAACGATTTTAAATCTGTAGGCTAAGAGTTTCTTTCCTATGTCAGTTTTTCATCCTTTGACCTGAAGTACCTGATGAGGACTAGATGATTTGAAAGAATGCCAAATAATTGTGCAGTAATAATAATTTAAGAGTGTAGATTCTGTCCTTTTTGCCAAACATTAATTTTTGCTAAGATAATGAAATGGCTGACATGGGAGTTGTTGTTGAGTAACTAAATAATAGGGTAATTGTAAAGCATGTAACAAACCATTTTTAACATAAATGTACAAATCTGACTTTTATGGCAGTGATCCCTGCACACCAGCACCATCATCCAACCTGTTCCATAATCACCTGTAATTTGGGAATGAAATCATGTCCAGAAATTATGAAAGATCATAGGTAAATTGATGGCGGCAAGGGAATATCAAAATATTTGGGCACTTTCAGACAAAACACACTCTGAAGAAAAATGAATGCATAGCTGTTCCTCCAGCAAATCAAGGAATATAGGCCTAATCTTCAGAGTGTAAGGGGAAAACAATCCTGTCATCTTTTTTAGGGTGAAATGAGCACAAGTAGATGGACCTCTTGGTATGATACTACAGGATTAAGTTCAATACTGTCTTTGGATGTATGGACTGTCCAGGGAGCTATTTTAATTCTTGCATAAACCTGGATGAAACTGATACTGAAATATAGCATGTTGTTCTGGCATAGTTATCCACTAAAAGGATTAGAAGAGTATGAAAAGAGGCACAAAAATCATTTAGGAGTTAGAGTGCCTTACAAGTGAAGGCTTAAAGTATATAATCCTCTTACTTAAAAAGAAGATTGTGAAGTGATTTGATTATAATGAAGATAAAATAATTGGTATCAAAGATTTCTTTTATCTAGCAGAAAATGGCAAAATAACCAGTAATTTGTTGAGCTAATGCTCTGACTGTAAAGTTAATGACTGAGTAGTCACCAGAATAAACTAGTATGAGGAGTGGTAATTTGGAGGTTTTTTAACCTTTTCACTTTTTGCATTTACTTTTTGCATTGAAATGCCTTTATGAATTTCATGGGGTTAAATTAATCAGTGTTATAAGGGCTATTTCATAGGGGGCTAGGTGAGTTAGGTGTTAGTGGTCTATTTGATATGCAGGAGGTCTGAACAGAAAGGTTGGTAATCTCAGCTGGCCTATGTTTTAGGGCAGGGAGGACTTCCTGTATATTATAGTTTTGTTTGAGTTTTTCTCCTCTCAATCACCTTTCTACAAAGTAGATGGGTCCTGAACACCAGACTTTCAGAAAAATATACTGCAGTTGTACTTGTCAATATTTGCCTAAATACTGGTATGGCTGCAGCAGTTTGACACTTCCGTGAGATTCTTTTGTGAAAGAAGTCTAGCACTAGGTGTGTAAAAAAACTAGAAGTCCTGAAAGAATTTTTTAGAAGTTTTAATACTCATCACGAATGTTCTTTAAAAAACATCATGGCAAGCCACTTAGGCTGAACACAGTAGATACACAAAAATAGTTCAATGTCTGATTTTTAGGTGCACCATCTAATATCCAGATATTGTAGTGTTTATATAGCAAACACTGTTTTAAAGCAAAAGCTCCTTGTTAAACTGAACGAAATTCATAGGTTCCCTCTGAAAAAAAAAGAGAAATTTCGTTCTGCTGTTTTCATGAGGACTCCTCTTAAACCCTCTCCTTCCTTTTTTATCTCTCCCTCTCCTTTTCCAGAGAAAATGACCGAGTGGTCATAGTTAATGGGACCCCGATGGAAAATGTTCTACATTCTTTTGCAGTTCAGCAACTTAGGAAAAGTGGAAAAGTGGCCACCATTGTAAGTAAATTCCAAATGTATTCAGTGTACAGTGGTATGTACCTGCGTAACCAGTCAGGATTTTGGTTTTCTTTTATAAAGTGTACTTTAAAGGAATAAAGCAAAGCAGTCCTTGCCGGATACAAAGTACAAAATAAATAAAACAAAGACATAGTTTCTGCAGGTGAAACAAATGGAACATAATCAACAGTATCACAAAGTTATCTTAAGGAAAAACTGAGAATAAAATGTTTATTTTATAATGTTTATTTTACTGAATAAAAAGTGGTACAAAATAGAAGTTATATGAGGCAAATGATGGCCTATGTACACAGATCTTGTCCAATAATAAATAGAACATTGTTCTTCCTTCTTTTTTTCCCCAATCTCTATTGGAAACATGAAGAATATTCATCTGTTCAATTTCACATTCTGATCTTTGATAGGAGTTTTTCTGTTTGTTTGTTTCATATTGTACTGAACAGGTAGTGAAAAGACCAAGGAAAGTGCAGGCTGCTGCGCTGAAGAGAAGCCCCTCCCTTGACTATGAGGACAGAGCTTTAGATGTAATGGATGACCATGCAGAGTTTGATGGCAAAAGTGCTCGAAGTGGCTATAGTGAGAGAAGCTGGCACAGTGGAAATGGAGGGCGCAGCCAAAGCTGGGGAAACAGCCTGGATCAGAGCTATAGAGATGAGCAAGACCGGGGGCGTAACCGAAGCAGAGACCGTGACAGGGAATGCAGCTACAGCCGTGATCGAAGTCGTGGTAGGAGCGTTGACAGGAGCTTGGATCGAGACTACAGAAGAGATCGGAGCAGGGGAAGGAGCATTGACAGGGATGGTGGCTATGAACGGGACTACAGAGGAGACTACAGCCCACCCAGTTACAGTCATGGATCTTTATCTGATCCTAGATATGGGAGGGAAATGAGGAGTCGTAGTCGGGACAGGCTTCGTTCCCGCAGTCCTTCACCTGAAATACACCACCAACATGAGTACATCGGACCACAGGATCAGAATGCACCAATCAGTGTTCTCTTAACAAAAGGCAGACATAATGAAGGTGGGTATAGTGGGGGGGAGAGGAATCAGCTTTCAATACAGCATGGGTTTTGGTGGGGAAAGGAGAAGAGCAGAATTACTTCCTGCTTTTATAGGTTAAGTATTGACTTTTCCAACTGATGGTTTAAGTTCTTTCATTCTTCCTGCCTGGTTTGGGATGCTTTTTGCCCAGCACCTTGAACTTTACCTTTAAACAAAGATTTGTTCACCCACATTTGTTCACCCACATCATTTCAGTCTTTTTCAAGCCACTGTGTCCTTGGTTTCCATTTTCTCTGTCCTTTTCTTCTGGTTCTGATGGAAAACATGGATCTGATCATGATTCAGATTACATTTGGCATGTCTACAAAAGAGTTAGCTAGAAAGGGTGAAGAGTAGACTCTGCCTTTAATAATAAGGTTTGTTTGGTTCTGGTCATTAAAGAATACTGAAATAGCAGCAGCTGAAATAGCATTTTAGCCTTTCTTTGCTGAGTATTGAAGTGTGAAAATGAAAGCCAAAAGCCTGACCTTTTTTTTAGTGTGAAATAAAGACTTGTGCTGGAAAGCATGTCTGAGACCAGGCTGTGCATTCTTTTCTGTTTGGGATTTTTTCTGGGGGGGTGGTGGTTTATTTCTGGAGGGGTTGGGTATGGTTGTTGAGTTTTTTCCTATTCTGCCCTGTTGTAGTTTTAAGAATTCTTTGTTAATTAGACTTTGCATGCAGAAGCTAATCTCATTTTTCATTTGGTCTGGCAACAATCCATTTTCCTTCTTCCTCTTCTTCCTCTGCATTTAAAGTTTCCACTTGTAAAGATAATGCAGATAGGTATACAAATAAGGAGAGATTTAAGGTGCATTTGTTAACTTTTATGTTTAGCTATACTGTACTAATTTCTGCCATTCATATGGATACTTTGCAGACTTGCTGAAATGTGGTGATCTTTTAAAGAAGAACAACATTCTGTTGTTCTAGGATGCATGTTTTTTGAGGATGTTGCCTTTCTTTTTAAGTAGCAAATATACTGACCCAAGTAATTTAGGTCACAGGGAAAAAAGGGGGCAGGGGAGTAAAAAAATTTCTTTGCCTGAAACAACCAAGGCATTTCCTGGAGGATAGGACAGGGTCAGCATGCAGTAACTGGTGAAAATAAATACTTCATTAGTGCTTTTTGGCCCTTTTTCCCCTCCCTGCCATGCAAAATACGAATCAGAGAGAAGCTCACCCAGTGTGTTAATAACCAGCGCCAGAACAAAGGCATAGTTTTGCTGTGGAAGTGCAGACCAATTGTCCAACTGTAATTGGTTTTGGATTGTTGCTTGTTCATATTGTGATGGCAGCAGAGGTATCGCAGACTCGGCTCAGAGTGGATTTACTAGGCCTATGTTTTTTTCTTTCTTTTTTTCTCTCATGGTATAATGATGATTGGTGCATGTACACTGTGTAGTTTTTTGAAAAATGCATCCTTGCTCATCTTTTAAACTACAGTGGATTATCTTATTGGTTCCAGAATATGGACTCCGTCTTGGAAGTCAGATCTTCATAAAAGAAATGACCCGTACTGGTCTAGCAACCAAAGATGGCAACCTTCATGAAGGAGATATCATTCTCAAGGTCTGTTCTGGTTTTACTGCTAGCAGTTTGGTAGGCACTGGTTATAGTGGTTGTTCTGAACTAAGTCATGTTATGTCAAGTTCACTATTCAACTTGAGCACAATATGGACTTGTTTGTAATTGTTGCCTTTTTATGTCCAGATCAATGGTACAGTGACAGAGAACATGTCTTTAGCTGATGCCCGAAAATTGATTGAGAAATCACGTGGGAAACTCCAGCTGGTTGTTCTCAGGGACCGAAAGCAGACACTGCTCAACATTCCTTCACTGAACGACAGTGACTCAGAAGTGGATGGTGAGGTTTAATGTAGATCCAAAGTTCTGGACTCTGTCCAGGGACAAAATGGAGCTTATTGTTTTGCTGTGTTAGAGTGATATTAGGTTCTTTAAGAAAAATAATGAAACAAAAACAAACCTAAGTAAGAGTAAATTAAGCATCAACTCCCCTTTCTTCAAGTGAAAATAATTTTGTAGTAACCATATAATTACATTTTAGGAAGGGGCGGAGATAGAAGAACCAATGTTAGTCTGGCAAAATCAGTCTTACTTCTTGGAACAAGCAAATCAGTTGCTTTAATAAAAAATTTAAAAACAAGTGCATTGAACTGGTTTTTCCTTCTGAGGGTATTAACATTCATGGCAGCATTCAAATGGAGGGAAGAAATGTCAGAACAAGAAGAAATTAAATGCCCCTGGATAACTGGTTTCTATTCCCAGTACCTGTTCTATACAAGTGTATGAGCTGTATCTCTTAGCAGAATCTTGCTTTGGGAAGGGTTCAGAATATTTGGGGGAGCAGGATGTTGTATTATTTGGAACAAGGCACTTGCTTTTCTGGTGTCAGAATATGGGGTGGAACTTTCTGTAGGTTTTACTGTGATGCCTGAGGTGCAGTTCAAATCCAAGGGCCACTGTTTCCTTTGCCTCTGAAGGGCAATAACGTGACGACAGTTGATAGGAAGGTGGTCTTCTGTTTGGAAACTTCCATGATACTTCAAATCAAAGCCTGCTAACACTAGCTGATGCAACTGTGGTATGCTCAAAGTAGCTGTGTGATGTGAGTGTGTTTCTCAAAGGTTGTGTGAGACCTTCCTGAAATATTTTTGGAGGGTGGAGGGGTAGAAGCACTTAAAGACACTTTTTGAACCTTTGTCAAGTCCAGCTTGAAACAAGAGTGGGCTGACATGTTCAGTGTATCCTATATGTGAAAACTTTGTAAATACACATGGTGGTCAGGTGAGCAGATTACTTAAACAAATACTGCATTTCTTGATTTGCCACTCTCGTTACAGATATTTCTGAAATAGAGTCAAACAGATCATTCTCCCCTCAAGACGACAGATTACATCATTCTGATCTAGATTCACACTCATCCAATGAAAAACTGAAAGAGAAACCAAAGTAAGAAGTGGTCTTCTCTAGTTAATTTTTATCATGCTTGTCAAAGAAGTTATTGAAATATATGCATTCTTATCTGATTTCATGACACTTTAAAAAAATTTCTTTCTTTTAGTGCAAAAGAGGATCCCTCCAGTAGGATGTCCAGAATGGGAGCAATGCCTACTCCATTCAAATCAACTGGTGACATTGCTACTCCTGTTACAGCTGTAGACTTGAACAAAGAACTGAAGTACCAAGATGACCCTGCAGGTGAGAACCTGAAGGTTTTGGTTGCCTTTTTTTCCCCTGGCCACAGAATTTCTATTCTCTCAACCATGCCGACAAAGCTGGTATGCTCTTCCTGCCAGCCCCACCGTGACACACAGAGAAGAGATCTGTCTTTGCTTTGTGGTGCAGGGTAGAAACACCTGATATTATTTGACAGTAGTTGCTTTTTAGAATTACCACCTGAAAAAAGCAAATACTCTCCTAGAACATCTGCTGTTAGCCTGTTGCCCTAAGCAGACAAAGTCTGCTCTAGATTGCCTGAAAGAGTTGTGCATCCCTTCCTTGAACTCTTTGTTCTTTTTCAAGAATTAAAAAAATAGAAATAAAGAGACATGCTTGCTTTTTAAATCTGTGTTAATCTTTGGCACGAAGCGTTTGATTGCTGTCCGATAGCTAAAAATTGCTGCCATTTATAACTTTTTCAATATCTCAGTAACTTCTTTTGTCTTTTCTTTTACATTTAGTACCTCAGCCAAGAGCAGTTCCGCGAACAATTCTTAAACCTAGCCCGGAAGATGAAGCAATATATGGGTAAGGTGGTACTTGCTGAGTTCTTTTCCACTCAGTATTCTTCCAATGACCGGTACCTGATTCTTGGCTGCCTGGGTTTGTGTTCTTTCTTCCATTTGGAGTGATACTTCCTTTACAGCTTAATGCCAAGAAGAGGTGACATGGCTTCTAACTGATGTTATTTGTATTCAGCTTAGTTGTAGAAATATCTGCCTGGAATCTGCCTGGAGAGTATAGAACACCCTGTGTTTCTGGGCTTGCATGGGAACATATGCAAGAGTTTTGCATTATTTTACTTTTATTAATAGGAAATCAATTTACATGTTTTCTTCTGAGAGTTTCCAAATGCAGAAGTCGAAGAAATAGGAGTGTTGGTATTTTAAGGAGAAGCCTGAAGTTTTGAAAATGTTCTGTAGCTTGGTGTATTTTCTGAAATGGATTTTCTTCTCAGATCTTTTCTGGGTTGGACCCTGCATATGTTGTCATTGATGTGCAAATTAATCAAGTGATTATTTTGGTGAAGGGGAATTTATAATACAGGCTTAGGGTATTACTGAGAATGGCTGACCGATAAAAAGTGTCCTCTGAGTTGGAAGGTCACTCAGGCATACAGCTTTTCTGACAGCAAAAAAGCTGAGCCTAATCCAGTAGTCTCTGCCCACTGCAGTGTGGAAGGGCTGATTGTTAACATATCAGTAGATTATACTCGGAAATATTTCTCATTACAAGAAAATTTGAAGACTTCTAACAAACATGTTAAAGAGTAAAAAAAATAGTTTAGTCAGTTTAATTCCTATGACAGTTCTTTAGATTACAGAAGAAAAAACAGTGAGTACAATTACTCGTAACTCAGTCTGTTTTCATGAAAACCACAGGTGTTCATATGAGAGAGGATACCACAGGTCAGGAAATACTTTGGGGCTTCAAAAACAGGGACCTGATTCCCTGTTCAGTCAAGTCTGTGGATGCCACTTAGTCACTCTACCTAGTTCATTTTCCACTCTGAAAAATGCAAATTGTCTGCTTCCTGCTTTCACTGAATAGTTACCTGGGTAAATACAGCCTATATAGTGAAAGAAAGGGCAAAAGAATATTATTAAATGATACTGTTGAAGAGTTGCAATTTTTCTTTTCTTTTGGCATCCTAATATTGTTATATGCTTAATATCTGACCTTACTTCCTTTTCCTGTTTATAAATCTTATAGTCCTAATACAAAAATGGTGAGATTCAAGAAGGGGGACAGCGTGGGTCTACGACTGGCTGGTGGAAATGATGTAGGGATATTTATTGCTGGAATTCAAGAAGGTACCTCAGCTGATGAGGAGGGACTGCAGGAAGGAGATCAGATTCTTAAGGTATGAGTATGTGTTCCTGAAGTGCTAATAACTTCTGTATGCTCTTGTTTGCTTCTTAGTGGAAATATGGGAGAAATTACGAGCTTAGGAAATCAAATCATTGCTTTGGAAGGGTTTATATATGGTGGAGGGATATTACAGAAATGTGTTTTTGAAGGAGAATTGTATACCAAGCTTTAGTTTGTTTATAATGTTGTGAAAGGAGTAGTTAAATATTAATCAAGAAAAATGCTGCAAGATGGGACAATAAATTTTTTGTACAATGTTTCTTGTAATTGTTAGAGAGGGAAAAATTGGGGCCATTGTGATTTTCTTCTTTCATCTTTCTCCAGTTTCTTCAGGTTATGGTGATTTAATTTTCAAGTTTCCAATTTATATCATCTGTGCCACCTAATCCCTTCGTTCTGCTTTTTTTCTGAAAATCCACATGGAAGGCTAATGTAGTTTTCTCTCTACCTCTTTTCTCTTGCGCCTTCTGGAAGCTGTTAAAGTTGAAGAAACAATCTAGCAGTGTATCAGAACCTTGTTATTTCAGAAAGATTACTGTTAATAGCTGGAATAAAATGTTCACAAGAGACAATCATATTGACTTTTTAAAAATAATAAGGAAAGAGAATATTTAAGATATTTTCAGAGGAAAGAAAAATCGGTGGTTATTCTTTCTATTGTTGATTTTTTGGTTGTTGTGGGGTTTTTTTGGTATGTAGGTAAACACTCAAGACTTCAGAGGCATTGTTCGGGAAGAAGCCGTTTTGTATCTCTTAGAAATTCCCAAAGGTGAAACTGTGACAATTTTGGCTCAAAGCAAATATGAAGGTAGGTGCTTTGAAAAAAATGTTTGTGTATCTATGAAGCTTTTAAGCTGTACTTTGTCCGTGAAACCACAAATAATCTCTCTTGCACTTGTTTTTGAAAGCATTTTAGTCACTCTCCTTTTCACTAGCTGAGAAGACAGCTGTATTCCATACATACAGGGCTGCATGTGTGGTGTTTTTCAGAGTACTTCTCCATGTCTTTCATTACTAGCAAATAGTAACTCTTAATCCTGAAAAGTGGGAAGGTACTGTTTGTTCTTCTGCTTTTCTGTCTGTAGCAGCTGGGAGAAGATCTGCTGTTAGCATTCCTTTTCTGCTGAGCCTCAGCAGTCATAAGGGATTTGGTCAGCTGCAAATGGACAGTTTTATTCATGAGCAGTTAAGGAGCAAGCAAAGCTTCTTGCTTTCCTGTTGGGAAAAGGAAAGAAGACTGTAAGACTGTAGTACCATAGCTGCTTTTTGCATTTGGAATGTGCAAGTACCTCCTTGCTCCGGAGCTGTAAGGGCCGTACACATATAAGTATGGAACACTCCTGATAAATGTGTGCATAGGGCAGTGAATATGAATGTGAATGAAAGTCTGAGTTTTTACATCTTTCTGAGCAGACATTTAGAATTTCAAAGCTGTATTTGTTAGAACCACAGCTTAATCTTTCTTTCAAGTGTAAAAAGATATAAACTAAAAGGGTGGTCTTGTTTTAGTCTACAGAGACATCATGGCCTGTGGCAGAGGAGATTCATTCTTCATCAGGAGTCACTTTGAGTGTGAAAAAGAGTCACCACAGAGCTTAGCATTCACCAGAGGGGAGATCTTTAGAGTAGTTGATACACTGTATGATGGCAAACTGGGAAACTGGCTGGCAGTGAGAATTGGAAATGAACTGGAAAAGGGTCTCATTCCAAATAAGAGCAGGTAAGGTGGCACCAAATCTTCCTTCCCATTGTTAGAAGTAAGGATTCCACCCTCCCCACCAAGTTATTTTTCCTTCCTATGTCATACCTTTCTTTGTTTTTGTTTCCTTCTACAAGAATGAATAAATTGTTTTTTCTTTACTTTTACAAGAATTGTGCCTGTAAAAACTGCAGATTGTAGAACCATGGCATTATGCAAGGAGACAAGGAGAGAGGGTGGTGGTATCTACATGCCAGATCATGTATTTGCAGCACCTAGTGCTTCTGTCTCAGCAATCAACCAAGCTTTAAGCACTAGCTGCTTCAGTTCCTCTTCCAGAAAATGGGTGGTGGGTCCTATTTTTGTTTGCTTTTTGCTTTTTCCCCCCACCTTCTTTTTTGTCCACACCCATCGAATTAAAACAAACAAAAAACTAAACAAAAAAAAAATGCTTCACCTTGGGAAGCTCATGACTCTGTGTGCAAGAATACTCTGATGATTAATCTTTTAGAAGAACTTCAGTGCTTGAATTTCTTATGTATACTCTTATGGATAGTGTTTTAAGTATTTATGGTGAGGCTGTTTTTTTTGGGAGTCGTAGTCTGTATTTTTGTGTGAAATATTGAGTGAACCACAGCAACATTTTTGCTTAAATATGATTTCCTAGTCAAAATGCATGGGAGGTAATAATAAGTGTTCAAATGTGTACAATGAGTAGAAGTATTACAATTAATGAGAAAAAAACCCCTAAAAAACAACCAGACTGTAGCTGAATTTTTAGACTGTAGCTTTTAAGTTCTTTAGTGTGGTTGTGATTTTATGATGGAAGAAAAAGCTCACAATTACACAGTACACACAAGTTATGAAATATGCTTTTTATGTGACTCCCCTGTCTGTTTCCTGGTAAGTACATTTTCTCCTCTCTGTTAAGTGATCTGACCAAACCAGCCTTTGTTTCTATGCTGTAGCCATTTGACTTTTGAGGCCTAATGGAGAATAGTGACAGTAATTTCTTAGGCCTTCAGTTCTGAGTTGCCCTCTCTCACCACCTCTTTGCATTCTTTTATTTATGCTTGTGTTAAGTGACCATTCTAAGAGCTCAGGACTCATTCCTACCCAGCAGCTTGTAGCTGTGGCAAGTCAGAGCATTGTTCTGTTGATGTGTTTGCTCCAAGGCAAAGGTACCTGAACTTGTCTGCTTTTACTGCCACTCCTTCCTGTCTATCTGGCAAATTACCTGTTGCAAATTCAAAATCCATTTTTCTTCGGTGAGAGCACCCTTGCCCTCTTTGACTGGTTCTGAACTCTCTACTTTCTCTATCAGAGCTGAACAGATGGCCAGTGTTCAAAATGCCCAAAAGGATGGCTCAAGTGACAGGGCAGATTTCTGGAGAACACGTGGCCAGCGATCTGGAGCGAAGAAGAATCTGAGGAAGAGTCGTGAAGATTTGACAGCTATTGTATCTGTGAGCACAAAATTCCCAGCTTACGAGCGCGTTCAGCTGCGTGAAGGTAAGTGAGAGTGCTTCGAGCTGGCTGCCCATTTATTGCTGTCTGCTTTAGCATCCAAATGTTTGGTCAGCTAGGAAAGTGGTTTCCAACAAATTCTAACAATGTTAAATTACAACAGGAAGGGATGACATTTTTCTCAGAATGGAAATTTCTGGATGCTACTAATTATGAGAAAGCTTTTTTACCCTTTTAAACTGCTGTTGTTCTCTCTTGCCTCTAAATACACCTGCCAGTTTTCAGGTTTAAAATGAAAAAGGGGTGAAATAGCAGGGCTTTCTTTGTTTCCTCAGATTCTTCTTGGCTATCTCTGAAAGTACAATCCATACACCTGAGATTAACCTCAGTCTTCATAAATAGCACTTCAACAGTAGCTTCAGAGCAAATAGAACCCCAGTATTTTCAATGGGTTGTCCAAATGTAATCATGGTTCATGTGGTCTGTCTTTGTGGCTGTAAACTATCACATTACTAGTGATGTTGAGCAGATTAAGCTGATTTTCTGGGTAGTAGCGCATGACACTATTCTGGAACAAAACAAACAGTAAAGAGTATTTTAAAGGAGATCCCAGATACCAAGATGAAGACTTGGAGTAATGGCATTCCCCCATTAACTCTGAGGACTGTGTTTGCACTTGGTTCGACATGAGCAATAACATAGTTTTACATTTCTTTGCTTCTTCAAGCTGCATTGCAGTTGTTTTATCATTTATGTCTTTATTCACACAAAACCCCCTGTGTCAAGGTTCATGCAGTTTTGATGGACAGAAAGATAAATGAAGATCTGCTGTACATTTTCAGATGTCGAATCTTCTAAATACAATTCCATTAGAAGGATTAAGAAAGCTGTTAAATCAAAACAGTCTCTTACTTTCTCAGCTGATAAAAGTAGTTTTCTCTATTATGCTGTTGCACAACCCTCTGAGAAATAAATTTTTTAAAATATATTTTAGTACCTTCAACTTATTCTTAACTTTGCATAGTAACTGGGAGTCCTGTCCTTTATATATAAAACCAGTCTTATCACATTTCTCTTTTCTCCAAATCCTTCTCTTTCAGCTGGTTTTAAGAGACCTGTGGTGATATTTGGCCCTATTGCAGATGTCGCTATGGAGAAGCTGTCAAATGATTTGCCTCACCTGTACCAGACGGCAAGTAAGTTGTCCTCTTGGTGTCTTTTTCATCCTTAACTGAGAGAATGGATAACTTAATAATGACAGCTCCCTGGCCACTCTAGATAAGCTGAAATGTTGTCTTTGCAGAGACAGAACCCAGAGACGCAGGTTCAGAGAAGTCCACTGGGGTAGTGCGCTTGAACACTGTGAGGCAAATCATTGAGCAGGTAGGGCATTTCTCTGAAAATTGCTTGTGCTCAAAGGCATGGTGTTTGATTTGTTTGCTCCTAAGAATTCCAGAGTACTCAAATTTTCACTGCATCTATTTCTGTAACAAGCTTAATGATAAAGCTGTTTCAAAGTTGTTCAACAGCAATTTTGGTAATTTTTATAGCTTTGAACCTGATACGAAAAATTACATTTTCCTTCTCAAGTCCATTCTAAATTTGGATAGAGGAGAATCTGTTTTACTATATGCTTTCTGAATTTGCCATGGAGGCTTTACTGTCATGAAGTGCTCTACTTGCTCTTAACATTCTAAATGTGATTTAAGTGTGGGAAAACATCCCACAAGTTATGGTCTTATTTGAACACAAATATCCTGGTTTTCCTAGGATCCCATGTTGCAATCACCTCCACTTGTTCCCACATGCACCACATTGACTGGCCTTTCTTATTAACAGGATAAACATGCTCTGTTGGATGTCACTCCTAAAGCAGTGGACCTGCTAAATTACACCCAGTGGTTTCCAATTGTGGTGTTCTTTAACCCAGACAGTAAGCAGGGTGTGAAGACCATGAGACAAAGGCTATGTTCTACATCAAACAAGAGCTCGAGAAAACTTTATGAGCAAGCAAACAAACTGAAGAAAACTTGTTCCCACCTCTTTACAGGTAAGGAAGAATGTTTGTTTAACCTGCTTACTAAGAGAGTAGTGTGTATCACTGTGTGAATCTCGAGACATCTAGTTATTACTCTGCATATTAACTCATGCGGGCTGGCACTGAAAGAGTGTGAAGGTGTGGTCATGACTAATGCCTCCCTTGACTTTTTTCAAAGTTCCTTGTTCTGCCAAATTCTAATGCAGAAGAAATTGTGAGCTGGTGTACTGCCATTAAAAGATAAGTGATTTAATAAGCTTGGAAATGGACCAGCAATAAAATAAAAATGCATCTATCAGTGATCTAAATGAAGTGGCTGTTTAACATTCTCACATACCTAAACCAAAAAGTGTTAAAAAGCACAGAATGGATGAAGGATTGCATTACATTTACCATGTATGTATACCTTTTCCTTCAATTTTTACAGCAACCATTAATTTGAATTCAGCCAATGATAGCTGGTATGGTAGCCTGAAGGATACAATTCAGCAACAGCAAGGAGAAGCAGTATGGGTATCGGAAGGAAAGGTAAGCAGCCAGTCCATACCCTGTGAAGCTATACAGATGTCTCAAAGCATCTCTTGCCAGTAAAAATCGTTCAGAATTTCATTTGCCAGTGGTTGATAGGCTAGACAAATAGTCAGTTGATGTATGGCTGTACCAAAAGAATGTTATTATTCTTTCTGTTACACTTTGGAGCTTTCATCACTAATGCTGTGGCTAGGGGAGAAGGATGATGAGGGATAAATGTTTACAGGACTTTTTGTTGTGACTCTGCATTAGTTTCTTTCAGTTCCATAAAGTCATTCCTAAGGGTTTGTTTGGCCTAATGTTGAGTCTTAATTTGACTTCAATTCTGATTTATTTAGTCTTTGTTCCTTAATTCTTACTGACTTTTCTCTAGATGGATGGCATGGAAGATGATGCAGATGATCGCATGTCCTACCTTACTGCCATGGGTGCTGACTATCTGAGCTGTGACAGTCGGCTGATCAGTGACCTCGAGGATACGGACGGAGAAGGTGGTGCATACACTGACAATGAGCTTGACGAGCCTTCGGAGGAACCAAGGATTTCATCTGTTAGCCGATCCTCTGAACCTGTGCATCACGAGGAGGTGAGGTGATTGGATTTTTCAATGATACTGCACTTGGAACTTTCCGAAAACCCTTTATGTATGGCTTAAAAATTGGAGGGTTTTTTTAAACTGCAGATTTATCTTGCTTCTGATAGTGTTTTAGAGCTACACTGTGAAGAGCAAAAATAATAATAGCTCTGGTTTTCTGCCTAACTTTATAAAATCCCTGATGATGTCTCATCACCTTGAACTTTTCAATTACATTTTCAGTGATTGTAGTCAGGTTGCTGGCATTCTTTTGACTCCTGGTTACTGTTCTCAAAATCATAAGCTTGAGAGAGAGGAAAAATTATTGAATTACTGGCAACTGCAGTGATTTTCAATTATTTTCTTTCACAGAGTTTAAAAAAATTTACTCCAGAACCAAGGGCTCAGTTGAGAAAAGCTGGTAGCAGGGAGATCCTTAGAGAACCAAGTCCACCTCCAGCATTCAAGCCTGAACCACCTAAGGTAAATTTGTAGAAACAAATCTGAATACAAACGTCCTCTTTCTGAAGAACTCTCCAGGGTGGCACATTGGAAAGAGCAATAGACATGATCAGGGACTAGAAAACATTTTAAATGTGGACAGAAGAAATGACTGAAAGTGTTGCGGGATCTAGCAGAAAGAAGAAAGAACTGGATAACAGTTCTTCTGAAATATATGTGATCTCCAATATATAATTCCCATATGGAATAAGAAAGTAAACTCCTTTTTGTATCTGCTAATGAACTGAGAGGCACTTTTTTAGCTCAGCAAGATCAAAAGTAGGCTAATCACCAGGAAAAACAAATCTGATGGCTATTACTGTGAAGCACAAAATCAGAATCTACCACCTGACCACCTGATGCAGAAGGGAAAAAGTTATAGTGTTTGGACACTAAGTTCTATTTTAGAAATTTTTAAATTCACCTGACCCCAAAGTCCTTTCTTTATGAGGAGTGGTGCCCTCATATACTCTAAATACTCAAAATACAGTCCAAGTGTGCTGAAGATAGGGCAGAATAGAACATGTGCAGGGAAAACAAAAGTGGAATATAAATCAGATGTGGGTTCTGTTCTAAATTTTAGGTCATGATACTCCACATTAAATAGTGAAAAATTATTCGGGGCACCAGTTTTCTCTGTGCTGTGCTCTAACACATGTAGCTCTGGTAATTCTTAACAAATAGAACAAACAAGTCTAAATGTCCTGGTCTTCTATGGGCTGATGTGTAGTCCATGAGCATATGCCCAAAATGTTGCAGCAGTTCAAATATCTTTCAAGTGTTTCATCATATGAAGATTGACACTGTTAAATACATAGGCAAAGTGATTACTTTCAAGTTAAAGCCCTCTTTTTAAACTAAAATGATAAAGTTTCTGATGTAAACTTTGTGGGTTTTATACTTGCAGGGAAAGTTACAAAACAGAGAGGATCCATATGACTTCCCCAAGAGCTATGACTCCAAATCAAGTAATGTTGCTGTCAGCAGTGAGACCTCAACTGTGTCAGCAAAAGCAGCACCACCACCTGTGTCTGTGAAACCTGTCTTTGGGCGTCCCATTCTGAGAAACTCTCAGCCAGCAGTCCTGCCTGCAGAGGAGGAGGAGGAGGAGGCAAAGTTGGAAGAGGAAGGAAGCGAACAAGAAAATACTCCAAAATCAGTACTGAGGAAAGTAAAAATATTTGAGGAGATGGATCACAAGGCAAGGATGCAAAGAATGCAAGAGCTACAAGAAGCCCAAAATGCCCGGGTATGAAGAGATGCATTTTCCCCCTCCTGAGCTTTGCAACCTATAGAACCAGAGTCCTGAAAATGAAAATCATGCCTTTTACATTGTGTTGTTTTTGGAGGGAGAAGTTTGGGAAACCACAAATAGACACATACAGTTGTGTGGATTTTTATATAAAGAGAGGTCATATTTTAAGGTTTCCTATTGTAACTATAAAAACCTGATTTCCAATAATCCTGATGCTTTTGGCAATCCATTGTTCTCAAGTATGGTTTGAATTACTACTCTAGCAAAAGATCATGAAATTGTAGGAATATCAATAGGATGTTACCAATTTATGCTTTAATTTAATTTAGTTAATTTCAGATGTAGCTGTGACCTGCTAGGTCCTAGATCCTTATAGAGGATCCCTAATGGATAGAGTTAAAAAGAACAGTTATTTTCTTCTACTTTTTTTTAAAGCTTGAAATAGCCCAGAAGCATCCGGATATTTATGCCGTCCCTGTCAAAACACAGAAGTCAGAACAGAACTGGCCCCAGCCAGTGAGGTAAGGTGTATCCAGTTCCAAGCATTCTGTCTTGATTCTTGACTTCACTAACAGGAGGAAAACCAATCTTGCCAGTTTTTGTTCAAACAAGTCATCCTGCCGTGATATCTCACTTTGTTGTGGTGTCTCAAAGATTATTGTAAAGATGGGGCAAAATTTTAGTGAACTCTTCAGGGAACTCATTTCAGGATTTTTTTTTCTTTTAGTTCATTTATAGTATTTGAGTCATCTAGAAAGAAACACTATATTCTTTCACTGAAGTATTAGCAGAGCCAGTTTTTTTCCCCAATCAGTATTACACAAAAGCTGGCCTGCATGTCCTCTGATGTCCATTCTACCTCTGCTAGATACTTGATGACTGTTAGTCTATCCTAACAAATAACTGCTGTTCTAATAACACTTAATTACTTAAATGCTTATTCTCTACAGATATGTAGTGTGGCTAGGTAAACTAAGGATGAAAGTTGTCTCATGACCCATCAAGTCTCATGAAAGTAGCAGTCTTTCATTAAAATTCAGTGAGTTCTGGATGGGTTGACCACTGCATCATCTTATCCTACACATGCACATTTCTGTGATGGAGCAGTCACCTAGGCAAGAGCTGACACAGTGCATGATGGATTTTGTTTTCTGCTCTTCAGTTTTCCTTGCATCTTAGTAATAGCCAATAGGAATGGGACTTTGTTTTCCTAGTGAGTCAAATGCTTTGATGTCCCAGTAAATAAACTAAAATGCAGAAATGGAAAACTGTTATTTTCTGGATTTCTTGGCAGGTTCAGAAAAGCATACTTTTTTATATTGCATTGGAAGCTTTATAAAAGTAGTGAAAATTAATCCTTCATCATATTTGCGGAGTGTTTCCTTACATGCAGGAGTCAGTGTTGTTGGCTTTTTACAGGAATGCTAATGATTGGCGTAGAAGGGAGTATTTAAGCCCTGGGAGAAAGATGCAAGGAGAATACCATCTTGTTTTTCAAAGAACATGGGTTGCAAAAATCATGGGTTTTGAAACTGAGGAAATACACTTCCTTGACAGATTCTATGTTTCTATGTCTGCTTAATGTCAGGTCAAATGTGTAGCACCACAGTGTATAAAAAGCAAATGTGTGGGTTATTTCTGCCCACTTTTAAAGCTAAGAGTCTTAGTGAGAGCCTTGAGTGAAAAGGCTACCAATTTAAGAAATGCCACATAAGAAGTCTTTGGACTTTGAGACAGAAGACTGAGGATGCAAAAGAAGAAGGAGGTATAGAAAAAGTAATGTGCAAAACTAGTTAAGGGACATGTCAGCTGGGCAGTAGCAAGGCTGAAAACCTCTGCTCAGGGAATAGAGTGCTGTAAAGCTATTGACGTCTGTGTGTGTGCAGGGGTGTTTAAAATTTTAAATCTGGCATTTTTCCAGGTAGGTTGAGTAGATCAAATCTGAGCATCATCCGCCATCTTGGTGGAAATAAGATGCCTCTCCAGATACGTTTACCATAGTCATGCAGAATTTTATTGGCTAGAATGGATTTCATTTGCTCCATCTGCCTTTCTAAGCTGTATGTGGCCATTAAACAGGTATTAAGTACAACTATTTTTCAGTTTTTCATAACGGAAGGAGACATGATCTCTCTCTTTTCCTGTTCTGTGTTAGCTCCAGGCCTCCAGAACCCCAGAAGCCTCCAGTTAGACCTTACCTGGAGAACCGTGTCAGTTACGGCAGCGATGCGGAGGAGGAGGAGGAGGAGTACCGCCGGCAGCTGGCAGATCACTCCAAGAAGGGCTATTATGGACAGCCATCCAGATACAGAGACACAGAGTTGTAGGCTTGCTAGTATGTCCATGTCTAACACTCTTTTGAGGTTTCTTCCTTCACAGCCAAAGTGGAGCAGTAATTAGTCCCGAAAAGCTGTATTTTTACTGGGGTGGTGTTAGAGGGTACGCTACTCAACTCAGACATATCTATACACTGGAACTGGAAGAGTTCATTTTTTGGGGATATTATTTTGTCAGTGTCTATGAAAAGAAATCACTATTGCCTGAATGCTGTTGCCTGTTTTATAAGGACCAAATCCTTAAAGTTTGTGTTAATTCTTGGTATTTTCATATTTTAATATAAGCCCCTCTTTTTCCTTTTTATTAATGCTGCCTTTTCAGACTGTTCTGCTGTGTTATGAAAGTATGATCCCAGAGATACACTTCCTAATGCAATAGAACTAAATGTGAAAGTGTATTTGAAGAACAGTAAGTGCCTTTAACAAGAAGTATCTGAAGCTGTTTTGACATCTGATACTTGGTGCAAAGCCATAACACACTAAAAAGGGGATTGACTGTTTTACCTATCTTTATTTTTTATCAGTTTCACGGTAACAATTTTCCTTGCATGTTATTTTTCTAAGTTCATAGATGCATATGCAATATTCATAAATACTGACTGTACATATTAAAGGTGCAATTGACTGAGTGGTTGGAAAAGACCAGGATGTGCTTAAACAGAGAAAACGGTGTAGAAATTCAGTCACATATTAAAATTTAAACAGACTGCAAATAATAAAGTATATATTCTAGACAAACCTGGTGTATCTTATTTTTCTTTTGAACTGTATTAGTCTAGAATTGCTGACCTCCATGAGTACACTGTTTCAGTTCAGAGTCTTCTCTCCTTCTGTTCAAGTTACTGGGACACATCACTATTAATGTGTTTCACAGTGTTCTGAACATCATTTCTACATCTGCTGTGATTTAAAACTGGTGCAGAAATATGGAAGTCCTGCGTGGGACTTACCTTTTAGAGTATTAAGTTTTGCCTCACCACTTCTGCTCTTCATCCTTATACAATAAAAATTCTTGAAAGTGTCCTAGAGAAAAATTTCTTTTGATCATACAGTATGAAAGATGATTTTCTAATGGTCTTCTAAAAATAAAATGCCTTCCAACCCTAACCATTATATGATTCTAAATTAGGAAAATGTTCTTCACTGAGAGGATGGTTCAGCACTGACTGGAACAGGCTCCCCAGGGCAGTGGTCACAGCACCAGCCTGACAGAGTTCAAGAAGCGTTTGGACAATGCTCTCGGGCACATGGTGTGACTCTTGGGCATGGTGCTGTGCAGGGCCAGGAGCTGAACTCCGTAGTCGTTGTGAGTCCCTTCCAGCTCAGGAAGTCCATGATACTGTAATACTCTGTTTTAAAAGGCAGGATTTTCTTGTTGAAGCAATAGGATGAGGAAACTTGTGCTGCTGAGATTAGAATCATTTACGTTGGAAAAGATCTCCAAAATCATCAAGTCAAACCCTAAACTAAACAGTACCAAGTCCACCACTAAACCATGTCCCTACCACATCTACACATCTTTAAAATTCCTACAGAGATGGTGACTCAACCACTTCCCTGGGCAGTTCTAATGCCTGACAGCCCTTTCTATGAATGGATTTTTCCTAATACCCAATCTAAACCACCCCTGGTCCAACTTGAGCCCATTTCCTCTTCTCCTGTCACCTGCTACCTGGAAGAAGACTGACTCCCATCTCATTACAACCTCCTTGTAGACAGCAATAAGGTCACCCCTGAGCCTCCTTTACTCCAGACTGAACACCTCCAGCTCCCTCAGCTGCTCCTCACAGGATCTGTGCTCCAGACCCTTCCCCAGCTCCACTGCCCCTCCTCTGGACGCGCTCCAGCCCCTCAATGTCTGTTCTGCAGTGAAGGGCCCAGAACAGGACACAGCACTCAAGGTGTGGCCTCACCAGTGTCAAGTACTGGGGGACAAGCCTGGGTCCCGCTGGCCATGATGCCACTGGCCACCTTGGCTACCTGGGCACACACACTGGCTCATGTTTGGCCGCTGTTGACCAGCACCCCAGGCCCTTTCCTGTGGGGTGATTTTACAGCTACTCTGGCCTCAGCCTGTGGTGCTGCTTGGGGTTGTTGTGACCCAGCATGAGGGGGTTTCACAAGGGCAGGACCTGGCAGTCGGTCATGTTAAACCTCATACCAGTGGCCTTGGCCCATCAATCCAGCCTGTCCAGAGCCCTCTGCAGAGCCTTTCTACCCTCAAGCAGATCAACAGTCCTGCCCAACTTGGTGTCACCCAAGAAGTGACTGAGGGGCACTTGATGCCTTTCCAGATCATTGATAAAGAAGATACCAATATAATACAAATATGTGACATAAATTTACAGAACACATGAAATACATCGATTTAAACGCAGTGTAACGTAGCTAAGGGGTGGCTGTCCCAGAGAAGGTTTGGGATCAGTCCATACTGCGGCAGTCGGGGCTGTTGCGGCGCATGGGCTGCTCCTGAGGCGTGGGCAGCACACGGCAGGGCCTGTGGGCCACCACCAGGGCCGCCCAGCTCCTAGCCACACCCCGGGGAGCGCGGGGGTCCAGGCGGGCCGGCGGGACCTGGTGCAGCAGGGCTGCAGCTCCCTCGCCGGCTTTCTGGCCCCCACTCACTCGGGGATCGTCCACCTCAACCAGGATGAAGAGGCTGCACTTATTGGATTCATGGGGAAATGCTGTGACAAGTTATAAGGAAAAGGCTGAGGTACTGACTGCCTTTTTTGCCTCAGTCTAAGAGCAGTTGTCCTCCACCTGTGTGGCGCCCTGAGTGGGAAGACAGGATCTTTACAAATGATATGGACAGTGAGATCGAGTGCTGGTCAGCAGGTTTGCAGATGACATGAAACTGAGATGTGCATGTGACACAAAAGCAAAAGGATGGGATGCCATCCAGAGGAACCTGGACAAACCTGAGAAGTGGGGCCACAAGAATCCCATGCAGCTCAACAAGTCCAAGTGCAAGGTNGGTGCTGCACTCAGACCAGGGCAATCTGAGACATGAGTACAGAGTGGGAACTGAACTCACTGAGTGTATCACTGAGGAGGAGGAGGAGGATTTGTGCGTTCTCATGGCTGAAAAGTTGAACTTGAGGTAACAATGTGCACTTGCGGCCCAGAAAGCCGAACGTGTCCCGGGCTGCATCCAAAGCAGCGTGGGCAGCAGGGCTAGGGAGGGGATTCTGCCCCTCTGCTCTGCTCTGGTGAGACCCCACCTGCAGTGCTGCATCCAGCTCTGGGGTCCCAGCACAGGGGGGACATGGACCTGTTGGAGAGAGTCCAGNTTTACATTGGAAAAGACCTCTGAGATCAACGAGTCCAACCTTTGACCAATCACCACATTGTCAACTAAATCATAGCACCAAGGTCCCTATCCAGTTATTTCTTGAACACCTCCAGGGATGATGATTTTACCACGTCCCCGAGCAATCCATTCCAGTGCTTAACAACCCTTTCCATTAAGAAATTCTTCATAATGTTCAACCTGAACCTGAGGCTGTGTCCTCTTGTCCTATCCCTAGAAAAGGCTGACCCCCACCTGGCTACCTGCTCCTTTCAGGCAGTTGTAGAGAGCAATAAGCTCACCCCTGAGCCTCCTTTCCTACAGGCTAAACACCCTCAGATCCCTTAGCCACTCCTCGCTGGACTTACAAGGTCCTTTCCAACCCAAGCCACTCTATCACCTATAAGAGAGAACACTGGCATAGCTGTATGGAAAGCATAATGGAGAAAAATATTTTCTTTCAACATGGGCAGCATCAAGCTAGATGGGGAGGAAGCTGTCTTGTGCAGTGACAAGCCAAACCTACTTGAATTCCTTTGTTACACACTGACTTTTAAAAATCAGTATGTTTTGACTGAATGGAGAGAAGAAACTGGTATCTAGACTAGATTAAATGGTTTAACACAGGGGAGTTATAAGAGGTCAAAAGATGACTGTTTTGCAGGAATGTTCTGTCTCAATGCTCCATTTGCCATCCTATACATAGGTTGAACTTCAACCTTCCATTTGCCTTGGTGCCTGAGATAAAAGAACCCATGGATAGCAAATATTCATTTAATTCCTCTATTGCATTATAAAATATAATGAAAAGTTTCCATTAGAGAAGTAATTTACAGAATTTTAAAGATGTTAGAAGGACAAAACTGTGCTTTTGTTTAGCTTTAGTCTTCTGTAATGAATACATATATAGCTAGACGATCTTTTAGGAGCAAATCTTTTTTGTGAACTGAAAACTAGATAACCTTTCCAGAATAATGATCTGTTAGGTCTACTTGGAAATACAGCTGTGCTTTGTCAACCCTTTTCCTCATTTCATTCCAGCTTAGAGTGGTTGGTCTGTGCTTCACCCACTGGCAGAGAAATAAACAGCAATCTGTGCTGCAGCTTCATATCGCTCAGTTACTCCTTCCAGTCATTACTTCTAATGAATTGTTTGTTCTTGAATGAAGCAGTAAAGATAGATGATTAGAGTAGGTTGTGTCCTGAATCATGCAGTGTCACTGCTATGCTTTGCTTAGTGCAATAATCAGGAAACTGGCTGACTGTGGAGGAACAATTTATTGTTATTAGACAAACACACACACACAAAAAAACCAAACAGAAACCAGATCGTGGTGGACTAAGTCAGGTGTAACTGTTCTGTGAGAAAGTGCAGACAACACCTTAAGACAGACAAGAGAATAAGAAACCTGGACCTAAGAAACACAGAAGAGACTATCTTTTTAAGAAACACAGAAGAGACTATCTTCTGCTTTTCCCTCTGTGACACTCAGGATGGTATCCTCAGCTCTTCACTAAGAAGGAAACCTGGACAAAGCTATTTTAACTTGTGTGTCTGGGAGATACAATGAATATGAAGTTTATCTGTTTAAATCACTAGAAGCATTAAACTCATACAATAATTATAGCTTTGGAAAAATACTTGCATATAATTTATGGAAATTGTTGTAGTATTATGTAATGATTTTCTTGACATATATATGTTTTTTACTGATTTCTGATGCACTTCAGGCCAGTTTTCCAAATAAACATCCCCAGTAAGTGAAAAGATTTCATCTCATGTTACATTTTTTGTATCCCACTCTGATTGTTGTTACTCTTTGTTGTCATAGGTGATAGGGGATATATTTTTCCTTACCCTGGCAGTACACCCAGTCCAAGTTTGCTCAAGCAACTTTTTAAAGGCTCCCAAACACCTACATGCTGAACATAAAGGAAGCTCTAAAACAGCATCATCAATCTGCTTGGAGTGACTACCAGACTGGGAATGAAGCCAACCAAATCGCAGTGGGTGCAACAACAGAACAAGAATACTGTAGGAATGAGGCCTAGAGCCACGAGATATGTCACGAAGGGATGACTGTGGGCATGATGGCTTGCTGATGGGTGACACGTCATCAGGAGGGTTGTAGCTGACCCTTACCACTGCAACTGGCCAGGTGGAACAGGGAGTGACACCAAGGTGTGCCCATTGTGTTCTGTTCCACTCTTGCACAAGACCCACAGATTTTGTAATCGCTCTTTATCCTTCAATATATAACGTGGCTGCCCCCTCTCTGCATTCATGCTGGCAGTAACAGGGATTCTGCTGCAGTCTTATGTTCACTTCTCCCATATGTATAAACTGGTATCTGAAATCCTTCTTGGCAGAGGATGCAGACAAGCACCTTGGAGGCAAGTCAGTGGTCTTGCTCCTTTCTCCTCCCCAAAGCAGGGACACCTCTTCGGTAAGATTTGACCTCCAGCTGCGTCAGAGTACACCTGGGAACACTTGTGCATAGCACTGTACACTTTTTCATGTTTAGTGGATCTATCTTCAGAAATCTAAAAAGAAGGTATAACCTGATGCCCCAGTAAACTGAACTATTGGTGAATCTAGGTTCTTGAAGTTCTTATTCAAGTCGACCAGACTGTGTTTAATCATTAAACTGCACTATTTTTGTGACTCTGTGGTTGCGAATGAGAGCAGACTTACAGTGTAACCCTCACCACTGGTGCCTCTGGGATCTCATTGAATGTGACTGGACTTGGAGTGGCAAGTTGGTTCTAATCAGAGATTAAGCCCAGCCTCACCTAGCTGGTCTCTTCTCTGGGGACCAGCTGGAAACCAAGGGGATTTATTTTCTGCCCATCTTCTATACTCTTTATGCAACAAATACACAACCAGGTCTCAGACTAAAAAACCAGTTTATCCGACCTCTTCAGACAGTATCACTTACAGACTATTGCCTTTGCAATCACACATATATTCACAGGAGGCAGGGGAGACAGCAAAACAGCAGTTTAAGACCAGCTTTCATCAAAATACAATCAAAAGCATGGGCCAGATATCCCAAAGTACTGTGATAGTCCTCACCTTCTCTTATATGGCAAGGGAAGGCAAACGACTGAATTGTACTTTTTGTCATCCCTATTCATTCTCCCCACTTATTGCCAGAATTCAGACCTGTACTCAATTGGCATTGATATTATCTATTGCTCAGTTACTCGTATGGGGGAAAAGAAGAATTTCATCCAAGTATTTAACTTCTTGCCATGTTAGAGTTTGTATTTGCATGGCATTTATAGTCTCTAAGTGAGATCAAGGCTTCATTTAATTAGTAGTGTTTATGTGCCAAAACCCGTGTATTAATACATATTTTTGTACACACACACACTAACACACACACACACACACACACACTCTAATGATATGTATCCATCCTTTGAGTGTAAATGGCTTTAAGAAATAAAGATGAGGAGGAAGAAAATATTTTCCTTGAAAGAAAAAAAGGTAGAGAAAGCTTAATTGAAGCTTGGAAATATAAATCATGTTGTAGGAGACAGGATGGCAGTAGTATTCAGCAGGTCGCTGACCTATCATTGAGAATGTTGCTTTATTTCAGCATGTTCTTCCACTGCTAGAATATTAAGAAAACAAATATTTATGTAATTGTTTATTTTAAATTCTCATTATACATCCTATAGAATTTTAGTAGTAGAGAGAATAAATAATCTAACATATATATATTATATTCTAATATCCAGCTGAAATAAAAAGAAAGTAGCAAAACAAAAAGACTATGAAGTCATAAAGCAGAAAATGAAAGTGTTGTTAAAAGCATACACAGAGGGGGAAACCCTAAAAACCAGCAAATGATGAAAGAAAACTTCTGCTACGGAATAATTAAATTTTTAATTAATTATTAAGTCAAGATTTTGAAGAAATGGGAGTCTACAAATGACTTCAAAGCACCCAGCATAGCACTCAGAATTTATACACAAGAAAAGAGGAACATTGGAGCTTGTCTTTATCATGAATGCTTTTGGCTTGATACAAATTGGCCTTATACTGTCATGTACCACCATCACTTCCAGTCTTCAGTGCAACCACCTCCCTTTGCAGCAAAGAAAAGTGATCGAGAACAGCGACTCTTGGATAAAATGGGCAAAAAATTTCCTCAACAGTGTCTAAGAGAGAAAATGTCCTTCAGATTTCCTACACAGGTTCTGCAGCCCAGGCAGAAAGAAACTGTTGGAGTTGCCATTGAGGAGATCTTCCAACACATCTTCTATCTTTAGGAAAAAATCTGACTCGAGCTGCCTGGGATGGGACAGTTTTGGATGAGTTCCAAATGAACTTTATCTGCAAATTGAGCAGTTGGAGGCACGTGTAATCAAAAAGCACACCCACTACCATCGGAGTAAAGAAGACAGCAGGCTGAAACTGAAAAAGTACTTCCAAAAAATAGACTGTTTTCTTAAAGACAAACAATATGACCTGTGGTCGTTGTCGATCAGCCAGGCAGAAATGAGGAGATGTCTACAATTGACTGATAAAGTGACAAGGAAACTTAAAAACTACGGTACAAAGATTTAAACCTCACATAATTTATAGTATTTCTAAACAAATATTATAAATAACATTTATTATTTGTTCAAAGATCTATCTTGTGGCAGTGCTCTAGTTAATTTTTATTGTATTTAAATAATTATGCTTCTGAAATTTAATTTTGCAAATGTAATGCATTATTCAATGTAATGTAATTTGTTTCCTTGGTAAGCAAGGTGTCTACTCTAGCTATAAATTAATCTATATGAATATTCAGTGAGGATTACTCCCTAGGAAGATATCGCAACCTTTGACAGATAGTGACATCTTAAGGTGTTTTCTGCTAAGAAAACATGCAGCTACTTTCCATCTCTACTTCACCTACAAGCAGAGAACCACATATTTGTGAATGAACTACATATCCCATGCCTCACAGGAATTGGTGGATTTGTACTGATTCAGACTGCATCAAAGATAAAGTAGTATATTGCTTATTTAAGTGGTCCTAACTTAGGTCAAGAATATGAATTTTTCTTTTAAAGTTTGTATCCTCTTTTCCAAGCATGCATTTTTTTTCTCATTTGAGTAATTCTAACACTTGCTTTGTTCAGAGATAGAAAGTAATTACAGAAGAATTTGTCTACATAGTACATTTTTTGCAGTAGGCTTCTGTAGTAACTTCCCAATTGGACAGTGTTAATTGAAACATATTTGCCTGTAACTATTAGGGAGCAAAGCTTTTATTCCTTCCTGCAGTGTTTCAAATTCACTTCAACTTTTTTCAAAAGATGATTTGAAGTAACTTTTCTATGTAAAAGTACCCTAAAGCCACATCTGCCTGTGGCACATTCTACTTGCTGATGAGTATATTCATCCTGGCTACTGCAATCTCAAACATCACCATCCAGTGCTGTGCTTTATTGCTGTTGAAATCTGCCTCTTTCCCTTTGCTCACAAACTGAACCACACAGATGTATAGCCGTCCAGTTAATTTCCCCTCCAAACCACACAGCCCTCAGCAATAATTACAATATAATCAAATTCTTTAAAACATCTTGTAATAAAACTGGGCCTGGATTTTACCCTTGGAAAATTTTCCCTGCGTAACTCCATTTCAAATGGTGTGCTTTCCCTAATCACTTGCTGTGAGGGGAACAGAGCTATACCAAGGCTCTTTTGAAGAAAGAATAGAGCTAAAACTTTGGTACAACCCCAGAAAGTTAAAAAAACCCAAACAAACAAACCTATCTGTGGCCATCCTGATGTATATTTGGCACAGGCTTCTGTGTCTGGCATAAGGAAGCAGAGGAGAGAGCATGTCTGTGGATCTCAAAAGAGGGTGGTGTTAGTCCTGGAGGGCTGAAATTGACAGAGATTGGCTTAAGCATCAGGTAAGGAACAACTTTAAAGTGTTTTCTGATCTCCAGCCATTCAGCAAGTATCATTGTAAGGGGTGATAATAAAGAGGTGCATCTAAGCAAAAAATGGACTGGTATGAACAGCAGTGATGGTGCATGGGGTCTCAGGTATCATATCTGTGACACAGGTTTCTTTTGCAGGGTGTCTATACTGTCATCTCTACCACCCATGGATGCAAGGCAAAGAAGAGATGGCAGACATGGATCTCATGCATGAAGCTGAAATACCAGAAATAAAACCAGCTAGCAACTTCACCATAATCCAGAACAACAAAAAGGACCAAAAGACTAGAGTAAAATTTCAGAGTAATTTTTCCACCTGCTGACACCCTGCCACAAATATTACAGCAAAACATGTATTTCTTGGGCTTCGTAACGAACTGTACTTGAAATGGACCCACCTTGGGACTGTTTCAAATCTCTCTCTTGTTGCTTTTTTGGTTGTACAATAAAATAACATTCAGCCTGCTTACTCTTCTGGTTCTGACATCCTTGGGTGGCTCTTGCAATGCAGAAAACTGTTATTGAAATGGTCTTACTTTTACCGAAATTTGGAAATAACATGAAATATTTTTCAGCTGCTTTCTTGTGAGGGATTCCAATTCTTACTGCCTAACTTTTCTGCAATGGTAATATGTTAATTTACGGCCCAGTAGTTGTTCAGAAACTTTCATATCATTAAACTTTCTTTATAATTCATAGCTGTCTGTAAATATCTTATCACCAAATAAAAATCTGTTTTGATGTATTTCAGTCAACATAGTACATTGCAGTGCAGAAAAAAACCAGAATGGGCACTAGAGAGCAAAGTGAAATTAGAGACGAATGTAAGAATCCTAGGTGAATGTACATGTGTTTTGGCAAGACAGTGTTTCAGCTTTTTATGAGTGTGCTAATCAATAAAGTGCTACTGGTCCACAGAAGGGAATTGAAAGAAAATTTAACTATTTTTGAAAAAAAGAGAAGATCTCAGAGATGCTGGACAGCAGCTCATAAAGCAACACTTGATTTCAATTGCTTTTTGGCCAACTGTGAGGCAACAGAAATTATTTGTATTGAGACAATATCTAGAAGATACGTTTAAAGATGGGAACCCTGGAATAGTCATAGTTACTGAACAAATAAAAGGGGAAAAGAAAATTGCAAGCCAATATGCCTTTGTTTTATTCTTCCTTTAAAGAAAGGTAAGGATTTTTAAGAGTAAGAGAAGAATGATGTAGATTCAGAAGATCATCTGTCTTCACTTTGTCCTTGTAACATTTTGGAGTAATATGTATTAGCTGCGTATTATGCCCCTGGCTAACTGAAACCCTCTGGTATTTCTTCCAGTTAGTATTTTTCTACACATTAATCAGATAAGTCAAATATATACATTATTTTCAAATGGAAATTAATAAAATAGTGGATGTGAAGTCTCAAATTCCCATGGGAAATTTAGCACAGTTGAAATAAAATCCTTCCAAGATGGGACTGATCATCAGCCAAGAAGCTTCATAAATTTTTCCATAAGACTCACACACCAGTGCTGTGCAGCACAGGTTCACAGCTGTGGCTGTTCTCATGTCTAGTGACAGCACCTTGTTTTACTGTGTTGTGGTGGACTTAGCTGTGTTGCACTTTTGGGGACACTAAAAATGGTAAGTTTTCGTCTATGTAGAGTTAGTTTTTTAGAGTGGATTTATGGGACTGGGGTCAAAAGCCTTGTCTTCTACATGAAATTTCAGAATAGCTACAGCAGAACTGAAGAATGCTTATTCCATATTTTATTTTGGAAAAAATTATTCACAGGGCACAGTTAACTATCAGCCACAGCTGTTCAAAGCACTTTGTCCACGGGTTTGGCTTGTTTCATCGGCTCTGGCTTTATTTTTAAATTGGGGAAATAAAAAAAAAGCAAACCCAAACCAGAAAAAAAATCCCGAAGCAAAACAGGACAAAAGCCTGTGGAAATAACTCTCCGAACAATCACCCAGGTTTAGCTCTTGTTGCTTGTCCTTCAGAGAAGCCCCGGGGAAGTTACAGGGGTGGCCACGGTGGAGCAGGCAGACTGACAACGGTGCTGGGGAGTGTGGGCGGGAAAAGGGATCAGGAACTGCTCATGGGAAGACAGTGCCGACAGACTGCTGCATCCGGCAGGTCCTCACCCCTTCCAGTCCAGTTTGCCCCTAGTCAGAGCTAGCCCTAATCTGTTTTCCCCCTCCCAGTTGTGGAGGAACACTGGGTTCTTTCAGGGAGCAATCAGAGGGAAGACCAAGAAATGAGGGTGATGAAGATAAAGAGTAAATCCTGAAAGAAGGTGTCGGTTCTCAGTTCTAACTGACAGAATGAATTCACTTTGCTTCAGAAATTTAGTGCAAAGCAAAAAAAAGAANAAAAAAAAAAAAAAAAAAAAGAATTATGAAAGTAAGATTGCAACTGATACTTTCCAACAAAGTGACTGGTTTTTAATATTCAAAAATCATCTAATCCTCATAGAGGCAGGGATGAGTCATTTGCACCATGATTTCCCACATTTCTACTGACATCGTGATATCCTTAGGAAGATGCAAGGGCTTTTTTAGTGCTGAGAGTTCCCAGAGGAGCAAACATCTGACAGGGAATGTGAAGACAATCTTTCTTCTCAACCTTCACCCACCCCAGTGCCACAGCCCAGCATGCAAACTAGAGGGAAGCTGCAGTGCTACTGTGGGGCCATCCCTCTGCAGCCACCCACTGCCAACCCCACCATGCTCCCAAACACTATTCAGGCTCTTCATTAGTTGTGTCCTGAATTAAATCCTTTTCTCCCCGTATGACTTCAAAATTGAAAACCCCATCTCATGTGAACTGGTAGCACTCTGGTTTAATTTCAGTGGAGCTGAGGAAGAAGCAATGGCAGGTGATAAACAGATTAGCACAGAAAAATTCCTGTCCTGCCCCAGTTCTCTACACAAGAGGCTGCAAGGTTAGTTCACTTCCTAAGACCAACCTCATTGAGCCCAGTGCTCACAGTTAGAATCCTAAAACCATGTTACCTTCAGCAATGAGGAATTCAGCATTCTTAGCAAATAATATTGTCTGCTTTTGAACATGTAAAAGTAAACACAGTTACACTCCCTTCTGAAAAACAACTGCTAAAGCATTTACAAAGTCAAAATCCATATTAAGTAGATTAACTACTGAGATTTCAAATAGAATATCTGGCCTCTGCACACCAGTTATCACCACATCTACTCACTGTAACTCTGTCAACTATTCCTCAAGTTTCTTATCTTGGTAGACCAGAACCTGCACAACTTCCTCTGGACTCAACTGCAGTACTGAGTGTTACAGTTCCCAGAAAGGAAATATCTTGACAGATGTATTTATATAAAACAGAAAGCTTTTTCTTTGACAAAATAATAAAGCCTATTTGACTTCAACTATTTTTCAACATGTTGCTCTCTCTTTGAGTAATTAATATACTTTCTTTTCAAGTCTCTTTGGATTGAGCTGTACTCTGTTCTGGTCTCCAATTTTTGGGAAAAGCTCATATTGGCCATATCAACATTTTCTTGTCATTATAATATTTTCATAATTAAGTTCCTGCTGCCTGCAGTAGAAGTCACAGTGTTGTCCTTGGGACAAGCATTAAATTCTGTCAGAGCTACTTGTATTTAAAAAGGATTTATGTTGGACATGATTACTGATGATTAGAAGTATTTTGAGATATTAAACACTTAGTTTGCTTTCCCTTTTTTCTTCTTTTTTTTTTCTTCCCAGTTCCCCACAACTCACTATCTCTGCAAACCATTAAATTCCTAGAAAATGTCGTAACAACTTCCATTATGGGTGACTTGGTGAGTACTAACACTTTAAATAAAGTGAAATCTCCCAGCCCATCTAGCAGTAATTCCTCTTTATTATTGTAGCAACATATTTGATGGGTTTGTGGGTCTCATCCAGCAATGAAACTGAGAGCAGTGAATTAGGAGGCACAGATAGCATAGAAACATGATTAATTTCAAAACTGGATGTGTCTTTAGGTAATCTTTCCACAGCCCCCCAAGCAAAACCTGTGAATTTCCCACTGTGCTGGAAAGATTCTGGTTGGGAATGAGAAGGAAGGACATGGTAAAGGAAAAAAGGCTAGGTTTTTTAAATGGAAATGAGAGATGCTATTTGCAGTGCTCTCTGAAAGAAAAATGAATTGTAAAAAAACCCAAAAAACCAAAAACCTAAAAAAATAGATTATATTGCCCCTGAATATGCAGATTCAAATTCCTTAGGAGCAGTAAAACTAGGTCATAATAACCAGCCTAAAAAGTCATCCTTTGCATCATAAAAATAAGTTGCTTCCATGTGGAAAGGTTTTAATGAAAAATAGGATTAAGTTGTGCTACAGAAACACAATGGTTTGCATTTTCATCCTATGCAGAGAAGAGAGTCAGTAGCGTTCTATTTTTTACCTCAGCCTGGGGATTAGGGTAATGTTGTAGCGTCAGTGCTTGAAATCGTTGCTTGAAAATAATGAATTCCCCCAAATCAACATATTCCCATAGAGCTGTGGGGCTGGTTTCGAGTACACAGGTCAATCTAGAAGCCATAGGACCTGCTCCCTCAGAGACTCAACAGGAACTGACAAGTAAGGAGGGTAAAGCTCTCACATCTTCTTCAAGTGACATTTTGGGAGGTCTGGACAGAAAAGGTGGCAAAACGCAAAAGTATGCACGAAGTTGAACCGACTGGCCAGGATCGTCTTTTTTCTCCAAAAGCATTTCCAAACGTCTTTTTTCACCTGATGAAATTGTAAAGCTAACCCCCCTTCCAGCTGTGTATCTATTTGGTGGACCCTTGTGGCACAATGCTTGCTCCCCCAGTACAGCTCTTCTCATCCTAAAGCAGCCAGCAACTTTGGTGTGACTTGCTCTTTCTTAGATGATGCCAGCAAGTCAGCTCTGGTGGGGAAGGACCTGTTTGCAAGTCAGGGTCTCTACTGAATTTATAAAATCTCCTGGGTGTGAGAGTACAAAGCTGGCATGGCTGCTGCTTCCTCTTTTGCCCAGCTTGAGAGTACAGACAAAAACACTGACACTTTCCCCCATTACTTGCTTGCAGTGAAGAGACTTTGCTTCCCCTGCTGCCTCCACACAGCCCTCCTTTGCTCATTAGCAGTCTTGGTCACACAACATAACCATCATCCAGCACTGTGCAAATAACTCCTGCTAGCGAGAAGCAAGAGTGGCCTGTGCAGCACCACATCAGCCCCACAGCCCCCAGGCAGCCCAGGATTTACTCTTTTACTTTAACTGAGGTGAATAGCATGGGAGTGTGTGCTCAGAGCTAAGCACACATTTCAGAGCTGTGATTTACCAGTGTCTAAAATAGCATAATCCACTGGCCAACACAGGCTTGAATTCACATAGCCAAACAACCTAGTAATGGAGGAAGGGAGACATGAAGTTAACAGGAACACTGAAAATGAATTTTAAGACACATGGCTTCTTTTCTTAAAAACACATCTGCATATTGCTTTTATAGCAAGGATTTGGAAACAAAAGCTGTGCATAAAAGGAACAGATGTTTTAACCCCAGTGATGTTTCCTGTTTGAAGAAAATGAAATTCTTTCCATATCACATGAAACATTTCAGGGTTGCCATTAAATTTCTACATAAAGCATCCCCTTGCAAAGATTCCTGACACAAGCACCATGCCCAGAGAGAATGTGTTTTCCCCACCTCATGATGCAGGGAAACCAAATGCAGCTAAAATCTGTTTAGATTTTGAAAAACCTAGGAGACTTGGTCTTAACATCACAAGCTGAACAGTCATAAAGCTTGTTTTAAGAGATGCCAGCAGCAATATACAAATAATTTTTTGATGCTGGGTAAGATTTTCTAGACAGAAGTTAGTCTGCAAGAGAATACCTGAAGTGGAGAAGAAAGTTTATTCTCCACAAAAAAAAAGGCAGATTTTTTCCAGGACTTACTCTCTTGTTCCCATATCCAGCTAACATGTGTTTCAACAGTGCCACATGTTTAATATTTGCTTTCCTCTGAATGTCTTTGCAGCATACAAAAGCGTTAAATGTTTTAAGCACGAAAATCTTTCTCAAACTCTGCGTGCCTAGAAGCATCCCCACCTCTGTCTATTCTAATAAAAGCTGTTACCTATTACTTTCTCCTATTCATCATACCATAAAAACATCACTGCAAATCACACAGCTAAAGGGACCTCACATGGGTTTTCAAATGAAAGTTGTATGCAGAAAAACTCATGAATTTAGAGAAGGAATTTTTCCACTAAGGCATAGCAGCAGGTATGGTTGGCCAGATCAACTACAAGCCACTGGCTGAATTGTATTCTACATCTCCCAAAGGAGAACTTGAATATGTATAATATAATATAATAACTGATTTATGACCCCTGTACCTTGGCTGCATTGCTGCAAAGCATTGCCACGGAAATGTGTGCATTAATGTATGCATTATAGTTCAGGTGAGAAGTACAGCTTTGAAGTGAATTTTCTAGTCATTGCCCCTTGCCTCATTCCCCATCACAGAGTAGGCATCGACATCCCTTCTTCTGGAGGACAACATCACTCCTTTCACATGCCATCACCCCAGGAGATTTTTTTTTCAGCAGGGAATGAGCATCAACTCCACAGATCCACACTGCTGCCAAAGGAAAGCCCTCAAAATGCTTCAGTGGCGGGCAGCACCTCCCTAGCACTAGACAGGCGCAGCTGCCTCAGCTGCCCCTGCCTCCTGCCAGGCTGTGCCAGGAGTGGCCACCACCATGGACAGGGACTGGAATCCAGCTTGCAAGCCCTTGCAAGTATCCTTGTGTATCGGGTTTGTATGGCCAGGTTTTGGTAGCAGGAGGGTCTATAGGGGTGGGTTCTGTGAGAAACTGCCAGAAGCTTCCCCCATGTCTGGCAGAGCCAATCTCTAGCGGCTCCAAAGATGGACCCACTGCTGACCAAGGCTAGGCCGGTTAGAAGTGGTGGTAATGCCTCTGTGATAACAGATTTAAGAAGAAATCAAAACAAAAGTTGTTGCGCAGTTGTAACTGTGGACAGAAAAGAGGGGAGTGAGAACATGTGAGACGAACAACTCTGCAGACACCAAGGTCAGTGCAGAAGGAGGGACAGGAG
>VYXC01001792.1:0-24450 GCA_013397175.1 Platysteira castanea | reverse complement strand
CCCAAAGGAGAACTTGAATATGTATAATATAATATAATAACTGATTTATGACCCCTGTACCTTGGCTGCATTGCTGCAAAGCATTGCCACGGAAATGTGTGCATTAATGTATGCATTATAGTTCAGGTGAGAAGTACAGCTTTGAAGTGAATTTTCTAGTCATTGCCCCTTGCCTCATTCCCCATCACAGAGTAGGCATCGACATCCCTTCTTCTGGAGGACAACATCACTCCTTTCACATGCCATCACCCCAGGAGATTTTTTTTTCAGCAGGGAATGAGCATCAACTCCACAGATCCACACTGCTGCCAAAGGAAAGCCCTCAAAATGCTTCAGTGGCGGGCAGCACCTCCCTAGCACTAGACAGGCGCAGCTGCCTCAGCTGCNACTGATCAAAACCCCCATTCCCTGTCTCCTTGCACCGCTGGGGCAGGACGTAGAGCTGGAAGGAGGAGGGGTGGGGGGGAAAGTGATTTTTTTAAGGGTTTATTTTACTTCTCATTATCCTGCTCTGATTTTTTTTACTAATAAGTTCACTTCCTATCTCTAAGTTGAGCCTGTTTTGCCCATGATGGTATTTGCTGAGGGATCTCTCCCAGTCCTTACCACAACCCATGAACCCTTCGTTAAATTTTCTCTCCTCTGTTGAGCTGCAGAGGGGAGTGAGTGAGCAGCTTTCATGGGTGCCTAGCATTGGGACAGCATCAACCTCCAACACTTTGTCAGCTATTTGAACCAACAAGTGTTTTGCACGTCACAAAGTTATGTGAGCTTTTGTTGCTTTTAGGTATTTGAAAAGAGCTGTTGTTTCTGCTCCTGGATCTAGTTACAGTGGTTATAGAGGGNGAGACGAACAACTCTGCAGACACCAAGGTCAGTGCAGAAGGAGGGACAGGAGGTGCTGCAGGTGCTGGAGCTGAGATTCCCCTGCAGCCCGTGGTGCAGCCCATGGTGAAGCAGCCATGCCCCTTCAACCCATGGGTCCACGGGAGATGCAGAGATCCACCTGCAGCCCATGGAGGAGCCCCACATTGGAGCAGGTGGATACTTCAGAGGAGGCTGTGCTCCTGTGGGAGACCTGTGGAGAGAGAGGTGCTGCTCCCAGGCTGGAGCAGCCTGTCCTTGGAGGACTGCACCCCATGGGAAGAGTGACCCACACCGCAGCAGCTGGGGGAGCACTGCTGCCCGTGGGATGGACTCACGCTGCAGCAGGTCACAGAGAGCTGTTGCTCATGAGATGGAGCCACGTTGGAGAAGTTCTCAGTGATCTGTCTCCCACCCTGAAAGGGACCCCACGGTGCAGCAGCAGAATGACTCCTCTCCCTGAGCAGTGCGAAAAGCCACGGGTGATGAACTGATCAAAACCCCCATTCCCTGTCTCCTTGCACCGCTGGGGCAGGACGTAGAGCTGGAAGGAGGAGGGGTGGGGGGGAAAGTGATTTTTTTAAGGGTTTATTTTACTTCTCATTATCCTGCTCTGATTTTTTTTACTAATAAGTTCACTTCCTATCTCTAAGTTGAGCCTGTTTTGCCCATGATGGTATTTGCTGAGGGATCTCTCCCAGTCCTTACCACAACCCATGAACCCTTCGTTAAATTTTCTCTCCTCTGTTGAGCTGCAGAGGGGAGTGAGTGAGCAGCTTTCATGGGTGCCTAGCATTGGGACAGCATCAACCTCCAACACTTTGTCAGCTATTTGAACCAACAAGTGTTTTGCACGTCACAAAGTTATGTGAGCTTTTGTTGCTTTTAGGTATTTGAAAAGAGCTGTTGTTTCTGCTCCTGGATCTAGTTACAGTGGTTATAGAGGGGAGCTCCACTCCTGGCAGAATTAATCACTACAAATGTCCTCCCAGAGGCAAGCAGTGTGGAGGCTGTTTGCAAGAGTTCAGCTAAGCCTTTCAATAATGATATGTTTAATTGCCTCTCTATTTAACACTGATGTATTATTTCCTCCTGAGAAAGAAAGAAACTCTTTAGCCTAGAAGAAGATGATTCTGAAGCAGTGAAAGTAAGCTGCCACGTGGCAGGAAAGCCAGTTGCAATTGTGTGACCCTTGTGCTCAGGTCTCAGGTGGGAGATATAACCATGGAAAACACAGTGTCCCACTGTGCTTGCCAGGAAATAATCTGCTAGCCAGGGAGGCATTTCACACCTCTCCAGGACACCACAGGGAGCAGAGATGGTCCTGCCAGGAGCTCAGTACCACTTGTAATAAGGAGGAGACCCAGAAAGGGACATTTTATCCTCCAGCATTTGGTACCTACACATGACATCCTATGCTTATTATGTCCTCAGTGCATTTTTCACTTACAGCATCAAATTTCAAATCTCACTGCAGGATGGGGTGTGATTTCAACACAAATGCCTGTGGCAAAACTTACGTACTGGCAGAAGGGTGTTTATAAACAAGTCAGGGTATTCTTCACGTGATTTATGTTGAGATATCTCAGACACTTGGGGCAGAAGTAAACTAGGATGAATGCATATTTTCACTCTGCCAGTAGTGTCCATATTTCACAGGGGCATGAAAAACCACACATTTCTATATAAGTGAAAAATTCTTTCATCTATCTGAAGTAATTTAAAGTTCCCCTTTTATGCTGTGCTCCCATCTTTCCTTATCATTTGATAGGATTGATAGCATTGCTGTAGTGCTGATTATTTAAGCATAAAAGAAGCATTATAATTTTGCATTTCTTCTCTCTAGTAATCCTTTAAAACATTGCTCTGGATTAAGGAATAAAATTAGCAGGATTTACAGACTAGTTTACTGGTACAACAGCAAGAAACCAATTTAGATTAGGTTAGGGTAGGGTAGGGTAAGGTAGGTTAGATTGGGGTAGGCTGGGCTGGGCTGGGCTGGCTGAGGATCAGGGCAAATGCAGTGGAGATATTTGGGTTTAGAAACTTCTTTCTCGGGAAGTGCAGTGTTGTTCCTGCTTAGTGCTACATACGGTGACGTCGTGGGGTGGGGGAAGAGGAAAGAGGAGGGGTGATCTCTTAACAAACAGCTGTTGCAGCTGCAGAGAGGAAAAAGGAGAAAGCTCAGGAGCAGCAATCCGACCCCTGCAACAGGTAATACTTCTTGAGTGCAGGTGACATAGACTGCTCAAATGCAAAAAGGAAAGGGGAAAAAACAGTGGGTGGGATGTGCCTGTGGGAGAAAAGTAGTACTCAGCTGTATTCAGCAGCTCTCTTCTTCCTGAACTGCAGGGCTTGCAGCTTGTCATGGGTGGGAAGGGGAAGACACAGAAGTTCATGACTTAATGTAACTCAGAAGGAAACCATGTCAGCAGAGGGAACTTTCTAGCAGATCTTGCCTGCTGAGAAAAAAGTAAAAGGAACGTTGCTCTCTGGTTTCAGCATGAGGGCTGGTTCCTCATGTGTGGTCAGCCAGCACGGGCACACGAGAAGGCAGCCGAGCACAGGAGCCCTGAGGGGCAGGGAAGTGCTCTGTGCACGCAGGCCTGGGTGGGACCTTCTGCATGGGACACGCCCTGAGAGCAACCTGAGCGTGGCCTTCATCCTGGTGGGATGGCCAGGCCTTCATCCTGGCACCCTATACAGGACACATAGATGGGCAAGGGCTGACCTGGGCTGGGTGCCTCTGCTGTGCTGTCCCCTCAGCTAATGGGGAGCGTGGTCCTGGCTACTCTTCAGACACTGAGGGCATCTACCTCCATGCTTGCCTTGGATGATAGTTACCACAGAGACACACCAAAGACCTTTGTGATAAAAATAATAAAATGCAGCAGTTACACTTTGTGAAATTTCTGCCCGAGGAAATACATCAGGCTTTGCAACTAAAATGATAAAATCTTTGCTGTGTGTGTTAGTTCTGACGTTTCTTACATTTCACCTATTTTTCTGGGTTTTGAGCCCACAGAGAAAGCAGATAAGTTTTCTGCTAAGCGAGGTTGATATTACATGTGATAAGTGCATTTCAATGTATTTGGCATAAAATCAGCCACAATAAACAAGGTGAAACTGACAAGTAAAACCGCAGACAGCAAGTGCAGCCTTCTGGGTCTATCTCCTGCAAGACCCATGTTTGTTTCTTTCTCCTGTCACCAATGCAGGCAAGAGTACTGAAATGTGTCATGACCCCCCCAGTGCCTTCAAATGAAAGAAACTTGAATGCCTTAAAGCAAATCACACTCCAAGGGAGAAATATGGCAGCAAGTCAGGCACCAGGGTGGCAAAGTGAGGTTTGGAAGACAAGCCAGCAAGTCTGGGGCAGGCTCAGGGACTGAACCACTACCTGATGGATAGTCTATGTTTTGTCTGCAACAGTGCTGCAGAAGCTGGTTCTGTGAGCGAAATGTGGAATCATCCCTTCTGTGAACCGATGGGAGCAGGGAATCTAAATAAAGACCATCTCTTCTGCCAGTGACCTTTCACATAGAAGCAGATGACTGAATTTTGTGTTGTGACACAGAGCTGTTGGGACGGGGAAATAGGTTATCTTCAGCCGGCTTCTGTTTCTCTAGGTAAAGAGGTCACCCTTTGGATGAGAAGGACCTCAGTGAGAAGCTACATTTCAGCTTCTCTTTATCACACTGAAATCACCTTTCAGTCTCTTCAGATTTCTTAACTTCTGTGAAAGGCTTTTGTGTGGTTTTAGGTACCTTTTGTGCAGGGATTAAGAAAGTAGGCTGAAAAAAGTGTGATGCATTCTCAGATCAGGGCTGTTGCTTCACAGTGAAGAGCATCAGCAAGGGAGAGAGCTGTGCTGCTTGCAGCTCTGGGGCTGGGATCTGTCCGCTGTGTAACACCGGCACACTGCCCACCACCACATCTCTACACTCCTTGGGGAATATGGGGCCCTCCATAAATGTCAACAGTCTGTACACATTTCAGCAGTCACTGGTACATTTTAAAGATGATGTGTTGTAACATGCAACAGCTGCCACACTGCCAAAACACTAATGTGAGGCTGCATTTACAAATGTTACTCCCTGTTTAGTCAGGATTAAGTGCCTTAAGAACTGCAAAAACAAGAGCTTTCTAGCCAGCCAGTGCAGGAAGAGTTTGGAAAATACACCCAAATCACTTAAAGACAGGCTCTGAGGATGACAGACAGATGTAGCAAACTAAATTTCAGAAGAGAGAAACCATATGCTCAGCTTGCATCCCCTGCAAAGCCCACACAGCAGTATCAGACCAAAGAGAGTGGTGGAGCTGCTGACTGGAAAGACTCAAGATTTTCATGTCTGTTTCTGTAACTTCTATACAGTAATTCCTATTTATCCAGTAATAAGGCTGTTTCTTAACACAGAAAAAGGTTCTTAATTTTTTGTCTTTTTATAATATGTAGCTTCCCAACTTTCTCTTACCACAAGATGGAACAAAGTGTCATTCAGTAATAAAACAGATGGAATTTAGATCAACATTAATTGATCTCACTGGACTTTAGTTCAATTCAGTTGTATCTTACTTTTCCCAAAATGAGAGTACATATGGAATAGATTCCTTTGTTTGGGTCCTTATGTCTTATTTTCACAGTATCAAAGGACAATGATGTCTCTTGGGAGATATTTTATTCCCACAAATCTTTTTGTGCTTATAAAAGTGATGATATGGATAGCCATCCTCCTACATAAATGGAAAAGAGGAAGATGAGCACCTTTTATGACCTCCCTGGGATTTACTTAGAATAAAAATCTAGAAGATCAGTTTATCTAGATCAATTTAAATAACTATATTGTTACGTATAGTCCCATTCTAGGAATAAAGTATAGGCATTTATCAAATTTAGGTATTTTTGAACAGGGAAATTTACTCCATTTTTTAATGTACAGATACAAATGAAATGAAGTTTGTTGTGAGAGACATACCACACAAACACACAGGATCAAGGCACAACTTAAAGAGAATACTACTTACTAGGGCAAGAAATGAATAGGTCCAACACAGGAGATAAATTCTAGTACAAAATTAACAAGTAATTTCCCAAAAAGTAGTCTTACAGCTGGAGTACAAGCAAGCCTCCTTTTTTCAGAATAGGCCAGAAGTAAATACATTTACGGGAAATTAAGCATATCCAGAGCTTACGAAGTTTTGCAAATGTCATATTGTCCACGAAAATTAGTTTAGAATAGCTACAAAAGTTAGTCTTCTCCAATAGCAGAAGATTTTGTTTATCAAGTGCCACTTGAATCCAGAAGTTGGCTGAGTGTCTGTTTAGACACTTCTTCCTCTGGAGGCACAAATTTCACTTTATGGCCACAGATCACCCTAATGAATGGTGGAAACTGAAAATTTTTCTGGGCAAATCCTAAGTATAGCAACAAAGGGAGCTTTTGATCCATTAAACAGAGTTCTGTTCTGGGGCCTCTGAGAGACCACACATAGTTTTCACTGATCTGTTTATATTTCATAGAATCATAGACTCAAAGAATGGTTTGGTTTGGAAGGGACATTAAAAATTGTTAAGTTTCATTCAGTTCATCTAGTTTCAACACCCCTGCCATGGGTCCAGGTTGCTCAGAGCCCCATCCTTCTCGTGGTCTTGAACACTGCCAAGGATGGGGCATCCATAACTTCTTTGGGCAACCTGCGCCAGTGCCTCACCATCTTCACAGTAAAGACTGTCTCCTTATATCAAATCTAACCCTGCCCTCTTTCAGTCTAAAGCCATTCTCCCTTGTCCTGTCACTACATGCTCTTGTAAAAAGTCTTCATCTTGTTGAGTTTATTTCATGTATTGGAAGGCCACAATTAGGTCATCTTGAAGCCTTCTCTTCTCCAGGTTGAACAATCCCAATTGTCTCAGCCTTTCCTCACAGGAGAGGTTCTCCATCCCTCTGATCAACTTCATGGCCTCCTCTGGACGCTTTCCAGCAGGTCTGTGTCCCCCCTGTGCTGGGACCCCAGAGCTGGATGCAGCACTGCAGGTGGGGTCTCACCAGAGCAGAGCAGAGGGGCAGAATCCCCTCCCTGGCCCTGCTGCCCACGCTGCTTTGGATGCAGCCCAGGACACGTTTGGCTTTCTGGGCTGTGAGTGCTCATTGCTGGGTTGTGTCCAGCCTGTCCTCCACCAGCACGCCCAAGTCCTTCTGGGTGGGGCTGCTCTCAATTTCAGCTCTTTTCCTTTGATTTACTAACATGTCCAAAGAGGGTGCAATTTCTTACAATGTTGTTGTAGGTCATATAGTTTATTATTTTGACTTTCCACAGCTTTACCATGAATATGTACCTGTTTGTGTATGACTTAATGCAATTCTGTGGACACTCATGGATATTTACAAACATGATCATCAGGTTCATGACATTTGGAAAAGGTAAGGTTTGTTCTCTATTTTCCTTAAACATTTTAAGCTGCAGTGACAGACACACAGAAATATCAAATTAGAGATAAAGTTAAGAGTCCAAACATGTGTATGTCCAATACCAGGGACTGTGTAATTCATCCAGAAAGATAATTATGAACAAATTACTTGTGCCTGTCTTTTACCCCTGTCACACTGGGAATGAAGCTCTTGTTTTGCTAATGAGCTTTAATATTCAGCAACATGCTGGTAACATTTGAATTAGACATAGACCTAAATGTGACTAGGTCCAGTCATCATGGCAAATATTAATCTTACTGAAGCCACCAGGAGAATATCTTTGTCGTTATTTGCACGTGACTCTCTATCTCCAAAAACATTACAATATATTTCTCTTTCTGTTGCCTGAGGTTAAGACACAAAAATAGAAAACTAGTGACTGGAAATTTAAAATGACTTATAATGGTAGACAGTTGTAGGCATATAAAATGCCTACTTTCTAGACTACTTTTTTAGGCAGTGCAGATACAGGCAGGAACTCAATATGTCCTAGTGTTTAGAAATTCCTCATGCATTTCCTCAACATTTTCTCCTATTTAGAAATACCCTAAAGCAGTATCTCTAAACCAACACATCCTGCACAGCGTTTGCCCACGCATTAAGTATAAGGAATTTCATTCTTTTCTCAGCTTCCTGCCTCTGTGTCAGAGCCACACACACCAAGTGTCTTGCCTCCTCCACTCCCTGAAGCTTTGCTTCTGCTACCCAGAAGTTTGGTACTGTGTAAATTTTATTTCTTGTCATCTCCAGTGATGATAGGGTAAAAGTAAACCCAGTAGTTGCTCCAGACTTTTATTGTATAACCATCCTCTAATCTTCCTCTCCATTTTGTCTGTAGATTCGGTAGCTGACACATTTTACTCCATAGGACTTGTAATGCGCCTTTGCCAGCTGTTATCTGTATTAGAGATCCTGCACATCCTCATTGGCATTGACAAAAGCCGTCTCCTCCCCAGGTTTTTGCAGGTAAGTTTGTTCCTCAAGACTCTCCTTTCATGACCGACACACATCAGCTATGGCTGTCCCTGGGGACAAGCCCAGGCTGAACTACCCTGAATGTTGCACCTGCACCCATCCTCAGGGAGCCTGGTTTGCTGATGGTTTGCTAACTGCAGGAATTGCTTCCTCAGAACTGGACTGGCTGGGACAGAACAGTGCTGTCAACATTTTTCTTTTTGAGTGAAACTGAATAGTGACTACCCCAAGCTTGCTCTCCAGCATGGACCCAGAACATGTCCAGCTGAGTGGCCACCAGCAGAAGTGGGTCAGTGGCCAATTACAGTGATCAAACTAAATTCCAGGGGGCTTGGCCCTTCTAATTTTCTCCCTACATAGCCTCCTGGCATCCCTGTAGTCTTCCCAAACTATCCTCCCCTCCTTCCAGAAGTGATGAACTCTCTTTTTTCCCCTGACTTGCAATAAGTTCTCTGTTTAACTACGCTGGTCTTTTCTGCTAGTTTGTCATCTGTTCAGCTGTAGGCAGAAAACCAGCCAAAAGATCACATGCTATAGCAGAAAGTAAGATGATACTCTGATGTTTTCCTTGCCACACTATTTTTTTTTCCTTTTGAGTTTTAATCTCAGGTTTTGGTATTTTTTCTTAATGCACTGGAAAAAGCAAAATGATGACTTGAATTTACCTTCCAACCTTTCCAGTCCTTAGTATTTGAATAATGGTGAAACTTGTATTCCTCTCAGCAGTCAGAAGGTAGACGACCAAGAGTAGTTAGTTATGTTTTTAGTTTTCTGGATAGCCCATTTTTGTCAAATGATACATTCATGGATGAAGATGTTTCTCTTTTCAAATCTCCATCAACTAATTGTCTAAATAACTAATTAACTAATTGACTAATACAGACCTCTGTTCTTTACACTGCTCACAAAATATGATAGCATATCCATCAAAATGCAAATAACTGCTTTTCCCTGCCTGAATCCACATGCTTTGACACTAATCTAGGGGAGAAAAAAAGTCTCCTATCTACGATGACCTGTAACAAATCTCATATGTCTTGGAAAGAAGAGCAGCCTGCTCTTAGTCATTAAAGCAGGCCTTGTCCTGGCAGAGTTTACACATTCCCCAGCCCTGACATAGTCTGTTTCTTTCCTAGCCAGGCTTACAGAAGGCAGAGATCAGGGAAGCCTGCACAAACACTGTTCTCTGTTGCCACAAATGACATTAGTATGAAATGGATATTCTGAGCAAGAAAACGGTGACCTTTCTTGGGCAATGCAGTTTGTGCAGTGCTCTCCAGGGCAGCATGGAGAGGCAGCTCAGGGAACCATACAGCACTGTGACTCTCAGTGTTCACCTTACACCAAGTACGGTTTTGGATCTTTACTTGGTTCTTTCCCCAGCTGCGCTCTCACCACAAGTTAGCAGCAGTCTCATGCTGTCCAAACGAGGTGTAAGCTCATTGGTGGAGACTGCTGTCCTGTGGGTTACCCACTTTTGCTGAGAGAGTGTAGGTTAAGCAGCTGTGTGCCAGCATTGGTCCCACATGCCTTGTCACACTTTCTTCACTGCCTCTTAGGAGAAAAAAAAACAGTGTATTTTCCACAATGAACTAGGGAAGGACAGTTAGTTAAGAGATGTTTACCTTGCTGCAGCCTACTAGATTGACCACTGCACTGTCAGGGCACTGATAGAGGTGCAAGAATTTGATAGTGACTGCCTGGTTCTGTGCTCCCACCACCTATTCTGACTCTGAGCTTAAAACATATCCCTGTATGTACCCCTCATAACAGGCATATGCACACATGTCCACAGCGAAGTTCAACTTGGGTGATCGCTAGGATGAGAGAACAGCTGGTTCGGGCAATGTCAGGGAAGTACATGGGTGGAGGTATAAATTAAGTGAATAAAACAGGCTGCGAAAGGGCTCTGTGGTGGCAGGTTGTTCTGTAGGCATTATAGCAAATACAAGACTTAAATGAATCCTTGAGTGAAAGATTTCTGCCTAGTATTGCATTTGTCGTGGTTTAGTAGCATTTAAGAAAAACACTTTGAGATGGACAATACAGAGAGTGGAAAAACAAATTCAGAGGAGTCTTATGGAAAACTGATTGAGGGACAAAGTCTCAGGCCACCAGGGACCTGAGAAGAGCAAAGCAGGCCAAGGCCAAGTCACACCATGAGAGAAAGATGAGTCTTGTGTGATGGATGTGCTGGAGGAAAGTGAGGCAGGGGATGGTCACAAAGCTGGTGCAAAGGGATGTCTCTCAGGCCATTCACAACTTAAATAACTGGAAGAGGGCAGGAGAAAATGTCACATGTCACTGCTGTCACCAAAACAGAAGATAATGAAATGTGTTAAGTCTGGCTAGGGAGTAAAGGCTGACAGGACTGGTACCATAGCAAGGAGAGAGGAAAGGTCTAAGAAAAGACTGGTGTTTCTGTGAAACAAACTGCAGTTCTTCATCCTGTGCAAACAGGATTTGATTTACCAAACCAAAAGCAATGTATGGCTTTGTGATAAAAACATTGATTTTTAAACTTAAATATTTGGTGGCACTTCTCTCACTTTCTTTTGTTGGTTTTTTTAATATACACTAAATTGAAGAGCTATGTAAGTGTTTCAGGTATTGACTATGAAACTACACAGTCATGGTTATTAAAAAGCGGAAGTGAATATGCTGTTTTCTCTAGACAAATTTTCTCTCCTTCACTTACTTGATTAAAAAACTCAGGCTGCCTTGCAGAAAATTATGTCACTCTACAGAACTTGCTGTGTCCTGTGAGAGATGAGTGTCAAAAAAGGAAGGTAATTCCAATTTGATTTTAAAGAAGGAATGAAAACTGAAAACATTGTATTTATGGTTTGTGATATGTTAGCACATACTTCCTTTTTATGAATATGAAAACACAGGACTTATTTTGTACTCCTTTTTTATCCTAAAGCGGGAGAGTAGCAACATTTTCATTCATGCAAGGACAGATGATCCACACAGGAAGTGCTTCACAGCTGAGCAGCAGCACATGCATTTTATCTATGTGTCTATATGTGTGTATATTTATATATGTACATGGCTCCACGTATAAGTGCATATAGATACATGTGTCCAGAAGCACAATATCAACATATACTACTCTTCTCCAAGTAGCACCCTGCCTCTTCACTTGCAGAAAATGTCCCCATCCCTTGACTAAACCCTGCATTTATCTTTGATTTGTGTGGGTTACCTAAAGCTAGGAGTGCTATGAAGGGAAAGAGAATGAAGGTAAGCAGGCAGGCAACCTCCTGATTTATGCAAAAAAAGAGGTAGGATGCCACTGTCTGTCCTCACGAGGACATCACAATTATCCTAAGCAGCCAGCTCTGTGTCCTGCCTGACAGATGTGCTCCAGAGCAAGGCCGTGTCTTTCCAGCTGTAGTGTCTGGTGGCTTTATGCAGCCCATTGCTTGCCAGATGAGACTGCAGTCTAACAGGAACAAAATACCTCACAGTGACCAGTGCCATGTCCAGTTTCCTGCTCTTGCAGGTGCTTAACACACTTTACAGTCTGATTACAGAGTTCCATCATGTGTAACTAGTAAAGGTGAGCGCCTTCATTGCTCCCCTTCCCCAACCTGAATGTCTGATGGAGGAAATCTGCTCAGCCCCACCTAGGTGGTTCTCACTGCCTCATGTTTCTGCTTGTATCCTGGGGAGAGAAGAAAATCCACAGCTTCCTCCACTTCCAGATTATATGGCTGTATTGTGGGTCTCCATAGTCATTCTGTCTCATTGGCCAGCATTCATCCGTTTGAAACTGAAGTTTCAAACTGGAGTTTGAAATGGTAACTACCTTCCTACTGCTTGTCCTTTCTCTCACTAAAATGGGATCAGATCCTGATCCTTTATCCCATGCTGTTTTCTATCACATTTCCACCTAGCCACTTCTTGAAAAGCGAGTGACCATTTGGAATAGCTTCTGACATCTAAAAACATGTCCATCTTTTCATTATCATGGTAAAACCCTTGGTGTCTAGGACAACTACCTGTGGCAATTCTCTGAAATAGCTCTTGTATTAACAATATTGCGGAACTCTCTCCACATCTCAGTCTGATTTTAGGGTCAGTAAGAAAATGCCCACACCACCAATGCTGCATTCTTTACCACTCTTTATCTAACAATTTTAACTCAGATTCTATTTTATCTGTTCTCTCCAGCACACAATCCCATCCAGTGCTCACACGGTTTTTACCTTTGTTCTGATTTCCTTCTTGTGATGGCTGCCCAGCTGTGTTTCTTGTATCTCTCTTCCATATGGCTTCAGATCTGCATCAATACTTCAGTTCCCTCATGTTTCTGCCATGTTCCTCAGCATCAATGTACAAACACAGGACATGCTAGCTCTCATTTTCTGTTTCCTGACCCATCTATACAAAAGCCTGCCAACATCTGACCTTTTTAAAAATCAGTTCCTAAGTTAGGGATCTATGGGATCAGCAGCACAAGATGACAGTTAGAGGAAGGTGAGAAGAAGGAAAACCATTTTTACCTGTTGTGGCCCCTCAATGCCTTCCAGGATGAGGAACCAGATCCACGGGGGATAGACATGCCCTCTTTCTGTAGGAAAAATTGCTCTCACGTAATTTTGCTGAATAGTGAGGTGAGGCTGCTTTATTGGACAGGTGTGGTTTGTGAAAAAAGAGTTTGTGGCCAGAATTGTCCATGCAGGAACCCTTAAATATTATGTAGCAAAACTACCACACAAACTTGTTGAGAGGCAAAATTCTTAATTCGTTTATGGTAGGAGTAAGGGGAAATCAATAAAGAGTAACAGTGCTTATAAAAACAACCTTGGTAATCCACTTTCATTTTGTAACTTTTAACTTACTTGACATCTCAACTTGTGAAATCATTACAAGTAACATACCTTATGGAAGACATGGCATTGGGTAAAAAACCCAATCCAGAGAAGCTATATGGATTCATACCAACTGCTTAGGTGCCTGTTTTCTACTTCAGCAGTTTCAAATAGAGTGTAAATCAGAGTGAATTGTTACTGTTCTGGGATAGCTTGACAAACAACTCTTGGCAGTACTGATACATTTACTTTACAGGACAGGGCATGGATACTGTTAGAAAAGTTGTCAGGAAAGCTGCAAAAAGACACCCTTGTTTTTAATTTCTTAAGCTTTAAAGTTACCAATGTATTTATTTTAAACTGGTGACACTGCCTGTTTAATCCACTTTTATCTTTTCATTTGTGGGTTGGATAAAGTACCACTAGAAAAATGTTAGGACATAAATACTGTGGCAATCATTCACGCAAGTGACAAGCTTACACCCACTTCCCCTAACCAAGAATAAGATGGAAAGAAAGATAAGGAATTCTACTTTTCCTCCTTCTTTCTGCAAATCTTACATGAAAGAGATTCCTTGGGACACAGATCTCCAAGATACGAAAAACAGATCTGGGAGTGTAAGATTAGTACTTTCTGGCATACAACCCCCACAAGAAGGGCCCTTCCTATCCCACTGCCTCCCACACAGCCTACAAGCAAGGAAGCTTATCCCTGCCAGCCCTCCTGGCACCTAGGTGCAGCAGGAATAATCCTTGCTTCCATGACCTCCATGGGCTCATCCACACGTTTCCTTGGCTACAAATCCAAGTCATCCCAGCTGGCAAGCAAACCTCCACATTCACCATAACAGGTCTTTGATGCTGCAGCCAGCAGTGTCCACTTCCCTTTGCTGAAGGATCTCCACCAAAAGCAGGCCATGAAGCAAAATGTTCACTGCTGATTTTGTGTGGAGAAAACTGGATCCACTTGTGGACTCCTATTTTGCCAAAATGCCACAGAAATAACAGCTACAGAAGGTGCTACCTGAATTCTAAGTTTTCTTTTCTTTTCAGATCACTGAGAGAATAATTGTTTTATTTGTCGTGATCAACAGTCAGGAAGAAGTTCAAGGGAAATATGTCGTGTGTATTTTATTTTTCCTTTGGAATTTATTAGATGTGGTCAGGTAAGGAGTCAACATCAAAACCATGAGGGGAAAATGGGTTATTCTTGCCAGCAGAACTCCACCCACATTGTGCAGCAGGCTCATTTAATTGTTTCAAAATTGGAAAAGCATATTATCCATTTTTAAATAAAATCTTGAACCTTTAAGTTACTTTATGATTTCTACAAAAATCCACATGGTTAAGAGGTAGAGGAACTTATAGACCTAAGATAGAGTAATGCATTAGCAGACAGCATTAACATTTGTAGTTCAAAGGCTTTTTGTTTTCAAAGGCTTTGATGTTTTAAACAAAAATTTAGAGGGAAATCACAACTACTTTCTGGAAAACAGGAATTCCTGAAACCATTCTGGTTGCCATTACCATACTGTTGCTTTATTATTTTATTTTTTAATCCACTTTGATCCAAGATTGACAGCACAGTAAGGCAGCACCAGCAGAACTTCTTGTGAAGGCAGAAAGACTATTCTGGATTAATTGCACTGTGCTTTCCAAAAAGCCAAGAGCTCCTGCTGCAGGAGACTAAGAGATTTGGTGTAGTAGGGCATATATCACACCACAAGAACAACACGTATTTCTCATATGTAACGTAAGCCTCTATACACCTCAGTTTGTAGACTTAGAGCAGGTACATATGGAATTAAGAAGCACGTTAAGAAGACATAGGTCTCACAACAACTTATGTATTGCAGCAAAATCTTTTTTTTTTCCTGCTAATTTAAATATATTGCTTAGCAGACTTGACTGAAGAATATGGATTTTGGCAGCACAGGAAACATATGTTATAAAAGAGATCTGAAACAGGAAGGTGTCAGACAGAACAGATAAAGATTTTAAGTCAGCTTCAGAGTATTTTGAACTGCATATGTTATTAGGCTACTACTTGTATTAATTATTTTGCTTATAGTTCCATCCCTTTTTTTTTTTTGAAGTTTGTAAAGCTAAAACAGTAGAACCTAATCTGAAATGAAAGGGTTCAGTGCAGCTGGAGAAATGCCAAAAATGCAAACAATATTGGCTGTAAAGTCCTTCAGAGCATAATAGTCCTATTGATGTATCATTATTTTCTTGATAAAGAACAGAGTTAAGCACCACAGCAGTAACAGCAGTTGTTTAACAGGAAAGCTACTGTGGTCCATAGCAGCACATGACCGATTCAAGTAAGCCATAGTACAACTCATAGAAATTTAGAATTCTTACCTGATTTATTTTACAGCACCTGTGCCATGTCCTAATATCTCAAAGAAATGTTCATGTCTAAAAGTGCATAAGGATCTATCCCATCCCTTAGCCAGCTACTCTTGAAGTATTACAAGTTTTTCCACATAAACTTTCAGAGATGTAAATTTCCCTGAAGGACTATTTATTATGCATCATGGCTAGTGACTCTTTACACTCTCCTACAGTCCAGGTATGATGCAAAATTAATCAAATTAATCAATAAGAAGGGAGTACAGGAAGTTTGTTTAACACTAGTTTCATCTGTCAGAAAGTCTTGGGTAATAGATTTACATATCTCTAGCAAGGCCACAGTGCAAGAAGTCTTTCAGTTGACCAAAAATGCAATCAGACCTGTTTCTCCAGTGTTTGGAAAGCTGCTGTACCACTTTAAGATCAAACCAAGATCAGGTCACCTTTGGAGAGTGAAGTCCTAGGCATTCTGGTCTCCCAGTGAGCAACAGTAAAAGCCACAGTAAGAATAAAATGCTGCAGTCCACTAGTGAGCAAATGCCTTTTTCGGACCTACTACCCCTTCTGAGGTCCAGGACAGGGGCACATGTACTACAGAAGGTTAAGTACCTGCAATTGCCTTCTTGTTTAACCTTCTTCAGCAGTGATTCAGCTAGCTCAGCAGTCATAAATCAAAATTTTCTCAGTCCCAAGCAACAGTCATCTGAAATCCATTTTCTGTTGGACCAGTATGAAATCATGCTGGTTTCTGACAGAGCTTTCTGTCTAGAGGGCTTTATTGCAGACTGCCTACTCTAAGGTAGCACCACAGACAACACTTGTGAAAAAATGAACCACCTACTTTCAGGCATTGGAGCCTGAACAAAAACCATTGCTCACTGAAATTTACTGAGACAGCTCCAAGTTCTACTGCAATTCCTTTGAATTTTCCAGTAGTGTATCTTTACCTAAAGACATCATAATTTCCTCTGAACTCATCTGCTTTCCTCTTATTGCAGGTACACTTACAACATGTTGGCAAGGATGGGCATATACTACCTACCACTAACATGGCTCAACTTCTCACTGTGCATCCCACTTTATCCCCTTTCAGTTCTGGCTAAAGGTAAGGAGGTGGGAAGGGGTACCAACCCCTTGCTTCCTTAATATTCTTCTACAAAATGTGATCACTTCAATTGCCATTTGTGTTTAACATAGTTCCTCATGTGTTGCCAAAGTTGTCATATATGTTCATGTACCTTCATATTAACCTGCATGTCACCTCTGTCTCTTTTCTGTTATTTTTTCTTTAATGGGGTCTCTCTGGGTTTTGGGGTTTTTTTTGTTTGCTTGGTTTTGTTTCAGTTTTTAAAAACATAGGAAAATGTTGCGGTCTGTAATTTCTGCTGGTGGAAATTGGCAGCCGCAGTCCTCCTAGAGAGCACAGAGGGCTTCCTTGGGAGGGAAGCTGTTTCACTTCCCGTAACCCCTTTCAGACAACCCCACATGGCCCTGGCTAGCTCTCAGCTCCGCAACACAGCAGCGACAAAGGAGGTGAAAAGGTTCTCTGCATTGGGGCTTCAGGATATTTATTTGCATGGCTCTCAGAGGCAGAGAGAGAGCCACATGGGTGGCCGGACCCCCATGGAGGGGAGGACCAGGACGGCTGCCCTGCCTGTGCAGAGAGAGGGTCCCATGGTATGAGGCTGGATTGTGTATGGGGAGGAGGGGGGTGGAGAGAGGACATGGACTAATAGTCCCAAGGCACAGGGGCGGTACATGAGCGGGATTAGGGTACAGAATAAATGGGGAGAACCCAAGGGAGTGGTTAGGAATAGCGGCGGGAGGAGGGAGGACAACATGGTGGGGGGCAGGGAATTTAGCAAAGAGGGAGTGGGAAAACAGACTTCTACAGGAAAAAGTATTTTTTTTCTCAGTAAAGCAGAAAAATATTCTCATAAATTACATAGGGATTCCTCCCTTCCAGACTGCGCATATTAAACAGCACGTTCCAAAGCTTCTCCCCCACTGAGGCTGACCTTACTGGCTCAGGCCATACTTAGCAGGTTATCATACTTACACCAAGAACTCTGCCCACTGAGAACGCACTGAAAGCATTTGTTTCTAACAGAACTTGTTAATGAATAAGATATATTTATTAATTCTAGTATTAACATCAATCAGCACCCCAAACCTACAAAACTGAACTCAAGGAAAAAACATGCAAATGTATATGAATGCATATGTATATGTATCCGTATACAAAATATAAAAGGTAACTGACTTGTACATTAAGCTTTTTGATGATCTTCTGCTTCCTTTAGACTGAAGATTTACCATGTTTTACAGGATTTGCAATTTGTGTATCACTGCCTTATTTTGAATCCTTTGGCACATACTCCATCAAGCTACCATTTCCATTCACTTTCTCAATCTACTTCCCCTATGTTCTGAAAATGTACCTGCTAGTGCTCTTTACAGGTAAGTATCTCATTGTCCAGAAAGCTGGGTCTCAACACAACTGGGATGCCTATGGCAACAAAAAGTCAAATCAGTACTGGGCCTTTCACAAACTCTAACTCTCTGCCACATCTCCTGCAGACCATTGCAGGGAAATGCATCACTACCTGTTTTGATTTCCAGTACCTTTCAAATACAAATAGTTAAATTTGCAAGATACACCATGCATATCATGCATAAAAATACAAACCAATAAAAATTGTTTTAGTGATCCTAGCCTTACAGCAATTTAGTGAAACTTGGTTTTTTGTTTGCTTTAAAAAAAAAAAAAAATCAATTCCCATTTGATCACACTCTGGTTCTGTGCAATTCTTCTTCACTCATAACTCCTAGCTGGGATGATGTTATATCTAAATTAAGACTTTTACAGCTTGATTATTCAAAGGGTTGAAAAAACAAGGCCACTCCAAAACCTGCATGTAAATAGATTCCTGCTCCTTTTCATCAAAATATTTTGGAAAAATTTCTGCTGAATTTAGCTGCATCATACAGAAGTCTTTGTTCTGTCATTTGCTTTAATGTGAATTTGAAGGATCTCATCTTTATGATGTAGTGTCCTGTTCCTAAGTACATGGAAGGAACTGTGCAAGGTTGCCAGATGAAGGCTCTTACTGTTCCTTCTAAATTAATTGAAGACAGTTTGACTTCTCCTCCCTTGTTCTTACACCATTTTGTGTTTTGATTCAGGCATGTGCTTTATCATCCAGAACCTCTTCTATGAGAGAATGGCACACCTAGGGACAGGCAACATCAAAAATAAAAGAAGCTAAGTCGATATTTTGTTTGGAAGGACAAAGTATATTCCTAGTGGATTGCTGCACATCATAGTTAAAAACAGACTGGAAAAAGATTTCTCAATGCAACACTCTTCTTCACATGAACATTATCTGGCTGTGTAGAATTTTCAGAAAAGGCAAATGTCTTGAATGCACCTCAAAAATGGAGCAGCTTTTGAAAACTTTTGAAAGTTTTGACTTCAAGTGGCCAGAATTTTTAAAATAAATATTTTTTTTCTAATATATGTTACAGAATTCTTTAAACAATTGAAAAGTGCTGCAACTCACAGTCACACCCTCAATTTGGTGTTAATTCTTATCTCATTCGTTACAGATATTCTGTAGTGACAATATAATTTAATCTGTAAGATTACTTTATACTAGGCCAACATGTATGTGCCTCACATATAAATGCTAAATTGGCTGGAACTGGAATCTCTCAAGGAGCAGAAGTCAGAACCTTTGCAACCTATGAGACCGACATGTTGATTAGCCCAGGCATTCGCTAAGGATCCCTCACATTCTGGCCCCATCCTTCAGCTATCAAAAGAAGATTCCAGAAAATGCAGCTAAATCAGAAAAGCAAGTGCTAAGGTACTCATCTACTATATAGTCAAGGGGATGTTTACAGGTCAGAAAGAAACACTTATAATCCTGTGTTTGGCACGTCTGTCTCTTCCCCCAAAATGATTTTCTTCAATGCTGAACAGCAGACAGATGCGTGCAAAAGAAGTGTGATATAGTCAGGTCAAATATGTGTTGTTCTTCAAAGGGAACTGAATTACTATCAAAAGCCATGTGCAAAATTCTAGGCATTTTACACAATTGTATTGCTCCTCATACTCCTGTAGGATAATCTGTGAGAATGCAACTAGAACATAGGCTTTCCAAAGGCTGGGAATGAGGAATATACACAGCAATACCCAGTGGATTGTACAGGCAACAATAGCCAAATAATTCCTTAGAGGCTGGCAGGAACTTTTCTGATGTTTCATCCGTATTGATTATCACCTACATTTCAATTTGAGCATGTGGGGGAGAAAAGTGAGGCTATTTTTTTTTTAGCTGACTGAAAACTGTCAGAAGGGAGGCAAGATAATAGGAGTAGGAGAGAAGATAATATTTAAAGAGAAAGTAAACACTATTACAACATGAAGAGGCTTTTGCCTGTATGACTTTTTAAACCATGCAGACTAAGAGGTTATATAAGGAAACAGTGAAGCTAAATTGATTTGTTATGAAAGGTCACCTACTGGAATTTTTATTTATTTAATACATGTGGCAGACAATGCCTGCAGACTATTGTGACCACTGAGCATTTGCAGACCATAAGCAACAAGATCTCACATAGAATAGTACAGTGTCAATCCGGGATTATTCTTTTTCAAAGCACCGCAAACAGAAATTTGGAACTTAGTAGAGAAACAGGAGTACTTCCACTTTATGCTTCTGTGTGATTCAAGGTGATTCAAGTATGAACAATGTGAAGAAACATATAGAGCACCTGAATAAGATGACAGTTTTGAAGACAGCCAGAGTAAGTCCACATCAAACCACCATATAACTTGCTAGAGTTGAAACATGACCATTTTTCCCCTGGAAATTCAGTCTAACATGTTTGTCACCAAGCTGTGTGGAGTTAATCCTATAGGAGAAAACATGGCATATGATACTGAGTTGTGTTTACATGTCATGGCTTTGGCAATGGAGAAGCTGCAGAAACGGCCTCCACAAGAAGCCACAGGCTTCCCCTGTGCCAGAAACAGCTGGTTCCAACCAGTTCCAAAACTGAGGGGCCACAGGACGCTTCTGAGCCAAACAGCAAAGATGATGGCACGGCATCTCTCTGAAAACTTAAGAAAAGCTAAGAAATGTCATGCAGCAGCTGTGAGAAAGAAGAGTAAAAAAATATAAGAGAAACAGTCCTCTAGACACCACGGTCCACGGAGGAGAGGAAGAGCTACTCTAGGCACTGCAGCAGATCCCCCTGCGGGCCATGGAGAAGACCATGGTGGACAAGGTTGTCCCTCTGCAACCCATGCAGAAACACACCAGACAAGATTTCCACATGGCAGCCTGTGGAGGACCCCAGGCTGGAGCAGGTGGCTGTGCCCTGAGGGAAGCTGCAGGCCATGGAGAGCCCGCACAAGCAAAGCAGGAACTATGGCCCATTAGGGACCCACACTGAAGCAGCTTTTTCCTAATGGACTGTATCCCATGGAAAGGACCTATGCTAGAGAAGTGCTTGAAAAGGTGCAGCTTGTGAGAAGAAACCATGAAGGACTGTGTCCCATGGGAGGGGCCCCAGGCTGGACCAGGGCAACAGTGTGAAGAGAAACAAGCAGCAGAGATTAAGCTTTATTATGCAACCCTTATGCCCTACCCACTTTGTACTGCCTGGCAAGGAAGGAGGTAGAAGATGCAGGAATGAAGGAGTAAGATCAGCCTAGGAAGAAGGGAGGGGTGGGGGAAGGTGATTTTATTTTTGCCTTTTTTTTCCCATCCTACACTGTTTTTAATTGGCAATAAATTTTTCTTCCACAAGTTGAATCTGTTTTCGTGACAGTGAATGGTAAATAATCACTCTGTCTTTATCTTGACCCATGAACTTTCTCATCCTATTTTCTCCCTGTCCTGTTGAGGAGGAGGAAGAATGAATGTCATGTTGGGAATATGGGGCTGAATAGACATCTGGAAGACAGCTGAGGTCAAACTTATATCAGATTAAGCCACGTTTATTGTTTTATCTTAAAAAAAAGTTGTCTTAAGTCTTACAGCTGGCTAAAAACGCTGGAATAGGAAAAGGATTCTTTAAAATTCACTATGGAGAGGACCCCCAAACCTAAACTGCATGAAAAAGGCAGGAAGTTCATGACAGAATACTTCCCCATCTCCTTCTGGTAGACAGTAACTTGGGGCACGCAGTTGGGAGATTGAAGCAGTCAGCCTTCCATGTCTGACCACAGGTCACTGTAACTTCAGCTCCAATACCTCACCTAAGTTTCTGGAAAAGCTCAGGACTGGGCAGGCAAAAAGGTATTTAAGACAATGGCTTTTATGACAATGAGTTGTACTTCAGTGACTGTAGCCTGTTAGGAAGGGACGGGATCCGCCAGTCTAAAAACAGCAAGAGAAGCTCTGGCAGCAGACTGGCCAATTTGGTGAGACGGGCTTTAAACTGAAGGACTCGGTGGGTGGGGTCCACAGTGGCACTGCTCATGCCATTGCTGCCTCATGGGGAGTGGGCCATGCCATCCAGGGCAATGTTGGCTGCCTCAACACGAGAGTCCTTGGGCTAACCACATCAAGGGTGTGTATGGCTATGGGGAACCCTCTTACACCCCTCCCAGGGAACCTGGATGCTCGACTGCCTCCCTGAAGTGCCTGTACACAAATGCACACAGCATGGGGAATAAACAAGAACTGGAAACCCATGTGCAGTCACAGAGCCACGATCCCGCTGCAGTTACAGAGAGATGGTGGGATAGCTCACCACTGGAAGGCTGTCATGGAGTCCTGTGTTCTTTTTAGAAAGGCCAGGTCAGCAAAGTGAGGTGGTGGAGTTGGTCTTCATGTGAAAGAGCATCACGCTCTGCCCACAGACAGACAGTGAGTTGAGAGCTCATGGGTAAGAACTGAGGGACAGGCTAAAATGGGTGACACCGCTGTGGGTGTCTACTACAGGCCACCTGATCAGGAGGAGGAAGTTGACGAGGCTTTCTGTGCGCAGGTGGAAGTAGCCTTGCCATCACAGGCCCTGGTTCTCCTCTGGGTATTCAAAAACCCTGTATTTGTTGGAGGTAGAATGTGGCTTGGCAGACACAGTCCAGGAAGTTCCTGCAGATACTGGAAGACAACTTGTGGTGGGGGAGCCAACGAGGAGAGGTGTGTTGCCCTCCCGAGGTCCCTTCCCACTCCAACAATTCTGTGATTCTGTGAATTTAAATCTTTGTTAATTGCACAAAGATCAGCACCCCCAGATCAGCACCCCCATATCCCTTTATGCAGGGCTGCTCTCCAGCCACACATCTACCCATTTAGACTTGTATCAGGCACTACTCTGTACCAGATGCAGAATCCACCATTTTAACTTGTTAAATTTCAAGCCGTTAATCATAGCCAAATGCTCCAGTCTATCCACATCTTTCTGCAAGGCCTCTTGTCCCTCAAGAGCCAACAGCAAGTTTCAAGTTTGGCATTATCAGCAAACGTACTAATGGTACATTCAACCCACGCCTCCTGATCATGGATAAATACATTGAATCCTGAGGAACGCTGCTGGTGATTGTTTGTCAGCCCCATGCACTACAACTCTTTGACCTCTGCCCTTCTGCCAGTTCTTTATTCTTTAACCAGTGCACCATGAACCCACTCATCTCACCACTGAACAGCTTGTTCAGACAGATGTTGTAAGGGACAGTACCAAAAACCACACGCGATGGGTGACTATCATAGAAAGGTATCAGGTGAGTTATGCAGGGCTCTCCCTTTGTGAACTCATGTTGACTGTGCTTGATGGTTGTATTGTTCTTTAAATGCCTTTTTAATAGTACCAGTATGATCTCTGTAAATTTTCCCTGGCGATGAGGTTAGACTAACACGCCTGTAGTTCTCTGTGCTTCCCTCATGCCGTTCTGCTAAACTGGAATAATGTTGGCCAGTTTCTAGTCAGCAGAGATCTCCCCAGACTCCCAAGAGATAGCTCCTCCAGTGCTCTGGGATGAATCCCATCAGGCTGCATGGACTTAAGAAGATTAAACTGATACAGCTGCTCATTACAGTTCCAGTGTCCAGAAAGGGAAAGTCACTACTGCTGTTATGTCCTCTAACTGAGAGAACAGGCCAAACCAATGTCTATCAGTGTTATTAATGAGAGAGGCAACAAAAAGCATTAAAATGCCTCTGCCTTTTCTTCATCCTTTCTTCAGGTGACTATCTTCATCAAGTATTGGTTGAATATTTTCCTTAGATCTCCTCTTGCTCTAAATATACTCCGAATTTCTTTTTCTTTTATCTGACCCAATGCTGGACAGTTTCAACTCTGAGCTTTGGACTTTTTTGTTTTCTCCCTACACACAGGAACCCCAGTTCTGTAATCATCTTGTGAGGCCTGACCTCACTTATAGAGATCATACAATTTCTTTTCTTCATGAGTTCCAAAAGGAGTTCCCTGTTCAGCCAAGCTGCTCTTCTGTCCTTCTTGCTTGACTTTTGGTACCGTGTGATTGCTTGCTCCTGTGCTTCTAAAAGGTTGTTCTTAAAGACAGACCAGCACTCATGGATCTCTAAGCCCTGAAAATCAGATTCCCAGAGGACACTGCTAACTAGCTTCCTGAGCAGTTTAAGGTTGTTATCCTGAAATCTAGGATAGCAACTCTGCTGACTTGTTTCTCATGTACACCAAAAAATCTAAACTCATCATTTAAACTCATGATCACTGTGACCAAAAAAACCCACCTAAAATCCCATCTTACCCTTCTCTATTCACAAACAGCAAGTTGTGGGGAAGGGGAAGGGGAAGGAAAGAGGTCATCTTTCCTAGTTGTCTCAATGAATACTTGTGACAAGAAATTATCCTGAACACACTTCTGGTATTTCTCAGACTTCCTTGTCACAGTTGTCTGTCATTTCCAGCTGATGGTTGGGAAGTTGAAAATTTCCATATGGACAAGGGCTACTGTTGGGGCTCGC
>VYXC01001787.1:0-11836 GCA_013397175.1 Platysteira castanea | reverse complement strand
AAAAAAAAGTTAAGCATTTTATTATTCTTAGAGATGAAAGTTACTTGGTATATGTGGTTAGCAACAGTAGTTGCGTCTAAGGCCTTCTATCCAGTGTTGGTGTTGTGGTTTCCCGAGCAGACAGACAGGTAATATATACACCATCAACTAAGGCTTAGAAATCACCTAGAGTAAGGGGTACATTTGATTTCCCCACCTAATGTTAATTCTCTTGGGATTCTATCCTTGAAAGAATATGAGACTTAATTGTCAAATAGCAATCGTGGTTGGAATTAGGATTGTAGTTATGGCCATATGTGCCACACAAAGGTAAAATTTTCAGGAGACAGAACATTGTTATACAGACAATTCTCCAACTTAATTAGATTAACTTTTTTTGTTTTGAATAACTGTGGATGAATAGAAGTCCTTCCTTACAGTACTGTCCTGGTTTTGTCTGGTATAAATTTCTTCCTAGTAGCTGATATAGTGCTGTGTTTTGGATTCAGGATGAGAATAATATTGATAACACACTTTTTAATTGTTGCTACAGAGTGCTTTAACTAAATCAAGGACTTTTCAGCTTCTCACACCACTCCACCAGTGAGGAGGCTGGGGAGCAAAAGAATCTAAAAGTTGGAACAGTCAGGACAGCTGACCCAAACTGGCCGAAGGAGTATTCCATACCATATGCCCAGTTGATAAATGAGTGGGGAAGCTGGCTGGGGGCCTGCTGCTTGGCACTGGCTGGGCATCACTTGGTAGGTGGTGAGCAATTCCATAGTACATCACTTGTTTTGTATATTCTAGGTCTTTGACTTATTATTATCATTATTATCATTATTATTATCATTATTTTCCTTCTTTCTTTTCTGTCCTACTAAATTATCTTCATCTCAAGCCACAAACTTTGCTTTTTTTTCCTCAGTTTTCTCTCTCATTCTCCTGGAGGGACAGGTGGAGGGAGTGAGATGAAGGGTGAGCAAGTAAGAGGATGTGTGATGTTTATTTGCCTGTTGGCTTAAACCAAAAGTGTCCTTTTTAGCACCTGTCATGAGGCAAGAAAGGTTGAGATAATGCCAGATCTTATGAGAACCTGTTAAACCAAATTTGTTATAAGCATTCATTATATTAGTTTAGTAGTCACTGGTCACAGGGTTGCCAGTAGAGAAAACTGCAGCTTTTGTTTCAACACTCCCATTAGGAAGTCATGATCACCCTGGTCCTTCCTTAAACACCCACTGTTCTATTTCTCCTTGGCACGTAGAAGATTTAATGACGAAAAGGTCCGTCTGTCACATGTTTTCTGGTTTTCTAAGAAGAAAAAAGAACTTAATAAGGAGAGTGCCAAATTTGCAGATATTTTGTTTAAATACATTTATTTACATAGACTCACTTCTTGGCCTAAGTCAGACTTTTAATTCTGTACTATCTGCCTTGATTAGGTTAATACAGATATAAATGTAAATTTCATTCTCTCTTTTTGAAGGACACCTTGTAATGAGATTATCCATAAAGTGATCTTTGCTATGTGTCTGCCTCTGTTAGTTTCTTACAGCCAGGTGCCAAATAAATCCATGCGTCATCTTTTGAATTTGTGTCAGTGTGAACTCATGAACATTGTTTGCCTAATAGTTTTATTCTCAAAGTGGTAGCATTTTCTGCCATTTAGCAGTTAGGTTTTAATTAACATTCACTATTATCTTGCTTTGTTTTCGGTTTTTTGGTTTTTTGCTGTTTTTTTTTTTTTTTTAATGAGAAATGATAAAAAATAAGAGCTGGGATAATATACCCATCTTTTTATTACAATTCTCATACTTATGAATTCAAAGAAATAACCAGTAATTGAAAGTAACCAGCAATTAAAAAAAAAAAAAAAAAAGCTTAAAAATGGTTCAGCAAGTAGTTGTGAGATTTCTTAAGGCTTGTTGAGCGTAACTCTGTACTGGGGTCATCTTTCCTGAGCTGCGAATCCACCCTTGCAGCTGGAGAGGGGGTGAGCAGGCAGGCGGTGTAATGAGGAGGAGAAACCCTGGGGAAGGAGCACAGAGGCAGATTGCTGTCCTTGCTGTGCCATTGTCAGGGCAGGCTTGGGACCTGCCCATCGTGGGCCATTACTGGGGCTGCTGGGAGCCCTGCCAAGTGCTTGCCCGTGCCTCCCCTATGTGCGGGCAGTAGCTATGCTTCCAGCCTGAGAAGTCTTCCTCTGCTGACAGAGCATTTTGTAGGAGGTGTTGGTCTTCTCAGGTCCTGAAGGGGCACAGGAAGCAGCTGGAAGACTCTTCTCATTCTGATTCTGGCAGTTTTAGGAACTGTAGGCTGTGGCATCACCTGGATTGAGGATCTGAGAAGGGTGGATTTTAACTTCAAAGCTAAATCATGTTTCTCAGTATGCTGTACAATAAAATAATGAATATGTCTTTTAACCATGCAGAGGTGTCCCTTAGCTGATGTAACAGTAATTGGCAGCAGGTGTGGGAAGTTTCCCTTTCAAATCTGCAACCAATTACTTTGACTTCAAGAAGAAAATTATCCTTTTTTCTTTTATCTTTTTTTTTTTTTTCTGCAAATCGCTTTGGGATTTTTTTTTTCCATTATCAGTAATGTAGTGGCAGAACTGTCACTTAGCAGTTAACCTGGGACACACCAGCTGCCTCTGATCTCTCCAGCACTTTCCCCGGGTCCTTAGCTCTTCAAAGACTTTGCCTTTTGTAAGAGAATTTATTGAGCCTGTTACAGTGATGCTGGAAGTTTTTTTGTTTCTTAGATGTAGATGAAATATTCTCTTGGCCTTCTTACTGTAGAATTCATCACAAACTTTGGGGGAAGGAGAAGGTGGAAAGCTAGAGACCTGAATGGCTGCTGCCTGATAATCATGTGATCCCATAGACAATAAATGACATTTTTGAGGGAAGATTTTCAGAAAAATAATGTGAGCTTTGTGTTGGGTGGTTTTGTGACAGCACTTCAAGCTAAGTTCTCTAAACTTGTCCCTTACTGTGCACACATCAAAGCACTAAAGATGTTTTAGAACTCAGGGGTTATTCAGCAGCAGATCATGGGATTTTCTAAAGGAGAGAAAGAACAAAGTCACTTGAAGAAGACAAAAAAAATTGGGCATCATGGACAAATCTCTGTCTGTGTTGCCACTGCAGGAAATATCCTATGTCCTGGATTTGTTTTAAAACTCTTAAACAAGTGTCTTTCTAGGTGGCAGCAGAGCACAGTCTGTCCCTTTGCAGGAATTCTGTCCTTCCACCCCTTTAGAGCTCTCATGGCATGCCTGCTCCTTGCTCCTTTGAAGCAATCTGTGTCTGTTGCTCTGTAAACTACACTCCTGGGAAGACTCTCATTTCTCACTGCACTCTAAAAATTCTGTTAGTGGACAGACACTTGGATGTCTCCAGGCAAATTTAATTTTCCCCTTCTTTTCTGAAGGGTCCACTTGCCCCAAAGTGTAGTAGTAAACACCGGATGATCTGCAATTTTCCCTGAAAAATTCCAATTAAACATTGCATAACAAACAGATATGCAAGTGCTCTCTTTCAAAAACTAGTACATATTTTTATGAATACACTGCAAAATATGTACACATGGGTAGATGATGATTCCTTTAGTAACTAGGAAACATGTTTTGTTGTTTTATTTACCAGTCAGGTTTTCATTTACTCAGCCTTTTCTCATGACAGCCTTATGGAAAAGTGGCATTGTGAATTTGGGAACAAAGCAAGATTTAAATTAAAAGTATCTTATTAGACTTAGCTTCAGAGCTTCTCACAAGCATCCCTTAGAACCAGTGAATTGCTAACATGAACATAATGTGGAATTGCACAACCAGCATGGGGGTTTTTTTCTGAAAGGAGATATTTTCTATATGCATTTGCTATAAAGTTTCTGCTTTTGAGTCATAAATATCTGTGCTATGGAAGATAAGCTGTATTTATTAGTTCTGTAATCACTGAAGCTATACTTCCCCATTAATGACTTCTGCTCGATGGCTCTCTAGCTATCTGGTCCAGACCAAACTGAAGGAATTAAATACTTTTTTTACATTAAAATTATTACTTAATATGGTTTTCTACTATCCCTTTGACATGAAGGCCTAATGAATGAAAGTATTTTTAAATTAATTGTGAGGTAAGAAACTCTAGTTAATGTGATCCTAGCTTCTCTGGCAGTGATGCTTCACAAACATAGATACCAAGTTCTTATGCCTTAAATTGAAGATAGGCTGCTAAACCTCCTTAGAAGCCTTTAATACAGCAATGTGTTCAATGAAGCAGTATTCCTTAGGTAATTACCTTTTTTTGGTGCCGTATTCGACTATCTTGAAAAAAGTTCTAAAGAGAAGTGAAATGTTCAAGTGGTACCAATAATTTCCTCTGATTATGTTACCATTATTGATATTAAACCGTAATGAATAGGCCAACTTCAATACTGGGGGTTTTTAAATATATTTTAGAATGGGACTGCAGCATAGCTTTCCACACAGTGAGAGAGAGCTTTTGAACTCATAATGCTTAATTGCTGAAAAAACAGTAGTGGCAGAAAGTGCAGCACTTGTCACAATAGAAATACAAAACTGTTTAGCTCTAATGTATCACCAAAGCAGAGAGCAGTTGTTTATATGTGAGTTTGCATTTTCCTCTTTAATTTCATTTTTGCTTTCTCATAACTTCCTCAAACCATTATATTCTTAGTTAAAATGTCTTGTTTCACTTGCAAAGTAAAGTACTTAATTTGGAAAAATGTACATTAAAAAGAAAAGAGAAAAGGAAAAGTGTTTTCTACACAAGCTGCTCTGGAACACATTCTTGAAGGTAAAAATGCATAGAATAAGGTTCAGCAACTTTAGTTACCTAAAGAAGTTTCAATTTGAATGTTTATTAAAAAACTATCTTTTTGAAAAATAACTTACAGATGATATTAATTCTCTTTGACGACTGAAAGCATAGATTTACTGGAATGGATATCAGAATTTTCAGACATGTCAATTGAGAAATCATTGTGAACAGGATCGGAAGAAAAAAAGAAGGAAAAAGAAACGAGAAGTTCTAACTTTGAATACTGCGTTACAGTATAAGATTGTATACATCAGTTGCATTAGGATTTGCTTTAAGGATAAACATAAAATAGTACTACAGCAAGGACATTTTGAATAATGGAAGATACCATAGAAAGAAAGAATTTTGTGCTAAGCAGTCTCCCATGGGGACTGCAAATAGTTCTTAAAGGGAAGAATGGGACTGCAGTAATAAAATTCTGTTCCCTACCCTAGATGTTTGATTTTGTTATCTTGAATCTGGCAGGAACCATCCCAAGAAGCAGCTGAAGTCTTACTGATTGCAGTAAGACATTCTCAAAGAACTACTCTATACTTAGCTTCCTGTGTCACGTACACTGTTTCCAGTGACGTAATGAGTCTTGGTGGGGTTGGTGATTTTTAGATGTAGAATTGGCACGAGGCTTTGCAATAGCAGGTTGTTAGCAGCTATTAGAAGAGATCCAAAAGATGGTAGAGTAAATCTGAGAATAATAAAGAATGTATTATGGACAACTATAATTGTGGTCATGGTTTTTTAAGCCTGTTATTAAGAAGTTATAATAATTCACATATTTTTTCTACTTTACATACTCATGCAAATACTATTGATAACCTTTCAGAAGTCTTTGAGCTGGGAAGAAGTGAACAGACATGTTGATTAAGCCTTGAACAGAGCTAATGTGAGCTTTACTGGCAAACAAAGAAAATTATCTATGCTCTAATGACCACCGTGAGGTTTTTGCATCCAAAATTCATACTTACAAGGTGAAATAAGGACTCCTGCTTTTTAAGTGAAAGTCTCATATTATATGCTAAATCTTATTTAAGACTTCCAAAACCTCCTTTGGATTCCTGGTATTAATGTAAGACAAGGTAATAAAACTGAATGTTTTAATTATATGAACATAGATCAGTTTCACTGGGTTTTTTTGGACGGGGGCGGAATAGTTGAGTTGACTTATTTTGTTGTTTCAAATTTTGTTTTCAAATTTTGTTCTAACTCACTGACAGTGATCAGTGACTATGCAGAGAAACAAAATAATGTAAAATTGTATTGTGTTTTCTATAGACAGCCTAAATTTGTTTGTTCACCTTACTCGAAATGTTAAATATTCTGCATTTTAAAAAACCAATATATCTTTTAAATTAAGTTGTGATTTCATGGTTCACTCTATGTAAGTAAAATACTTCTTTCCAATCCAAGAGACCGCGTGAACCTAGGCACATAATATTTACAGGCATTTTATTCGAAGTCCATAAATGGATATACCTCAAATTTGTTGGTTTGAAAGGAAAATATTGGGAAATGGGAATAATATCTTAGCCTGCTTGTATTTGCATTCAAAACTACATTGACAGACAAACTCCATCATTTTTAGAAGTGCTGATGGGTCTAGTTGATACAAAGCAATATATATATGATATATATTCCTACTTCAGTCTCTACTTTTTCTCATTCTGTTCTTCTGTTTTTATTTTGGTTCTCTTTGATGCCTGCTTTAGCGCTGTCTGGATGGCAACTTTAAGATGCTACATCTGATCCAGTAGTAGGAACTCCAATTAGAGTAAAGATTCCCTCCTTATCCAAGTGTTCTTCTTTTGAGAGGGTCCCCCTCCTTGAACTTGACATCTCTTAAAAATATGTATTTTGTGCTCAGGTAATATGAGGTGCAGAAGCCATTTTCTGGCATTTTTCCCTTGTGAGTGAAAAGGAGCAATACAGAATACTCAGCCAAGGCTTTTGACTGAAAGGTTGGGCAGGAAACTTATGAAACAGCATGAGTACTGCCTAAGATTTAGTAGCCTGATACTTTGGACAAAGAATAATATTTAGCTCTTAACAAGCAAACTATTACTCCAATTTCAAAATCAAATGTGAGACATGTAGTGGGGTTTTTTTATTCCTCTTGAGTATGCTGGCACCATACAGAGAACATGAAATAAACACCGAGACTTCTCATCAAATACAGTTCTGGATTTGACCTGCTCTTAAGGCTTGATGAGGTGATTAATCCAGTATACTTTCTCTCTGTTTAAAAAGACAAAGTGCTTAAGCAAAATTATTTCTGTATTTATATGTTGAACTAATGTGACTTGGCATTTTAAAGCACTTGAAAAGGCAAATATTTGCACTTGGGTGGTCCTCAAAACAGGAAATCTACATTTAATAGCAAATGGGCTTTGTGATATTGCAGCAACCTATAATGTTTTTTCCCCAGAATTACCCTAAACATGAAGAAATCTAGTTGAGTGTTTTTTCCTCAGTCATGTTTACACAGTTATAAATTATAGCTGTATACCAACATAACATTTTTGGTAACTCGCATAAGATATTTCCTCTTTCTTGTTGTTTTCTTTTTTTGCCTCAATTTCACATTTCACATTTGTGTTTGAAGCACTGAAAATCCTCTGTGAATCACCAAAATAATTCTATGTATTTACAGAGATGCAAGTTAAATAGAAATTTAATACTACCTTAAATAAAGCACCAGGCTTCTTAAGTGTGTTTATTTCGCCAGAGCTGTATTTGGTCCTATATTTTCGGATCTACGGTTTTCCTGTAACACATTTTAAAAATCAGAAAATAATCTGCCAAAACGGAATCCATACTGTGATTTAATGTGATTACTAGCACACTGCATGATTCTAATATGCTGTGATAATACGATAAATATAATTAATATAATATAATGAACCAAGATAGACTGTCTGATACTATAGCAGATTGACACAGGAGACTGTCCTGCAGGCCACAAAATATTCGTTATGGTGTGGCAGATAAATCGAATGTCAGAGCACACCATGATTCAATTTTCCCAAGACAAAAAAGAACACGTATAAAAACTTCTTTCTGTATTAATTTCCATTCACAAAATATCACAGAAAACTTTTCATAGAGTCAGAGAAAATCTGGAATTGGAAGGGACCCATATTTTTGCAGGCATTAGAGCACAGCAGATAATTAAGGATAGAATGTTTGATTAATAAATTGACTGTAATGGTAGAACATGGGTTTGGATTTAATAATTTATTTGAAATTTACTCTTTGTGAAAAAACTAAGGAGGAATAGAACAGTTCTGTAAATTCAATTTTGAATGGAGTGGCAACATGTAACTTGTGATGAGTTTGCCATCTTGAATTAGTAAATTCCGTTTGACTGTTACAAGAGATGAGTTGCAATAAAATTGCAAAAGAAACTCCTCTTAAAGTCAGTGATCCAGACAAATAAAAACTTTTATTAGAATTTTTAGACTTGCTCTAAATTACTATACAAATGGAAATAATACTGTATATCCAGAAATAACAGTGCCTTGTATCTGTATACAGGTTTAGGTATGAGAGTGTTTGCTGTTTGGCTGTGTCAGTTAACTCAGTTCAAATTTATTTCTTACACACATCCAAGTAGCTACACAGAGGAAGTGCACTGAACGCTCTGTGTCTCCTTTCTCCAATAGCCTCCAGAAAAATTACAAGTATTTTTTCAAGCAATTCTGGAAGGAATCTGCTACCTGTCCCCTTCTCCTGTGGTGTTCCCACAGTATCAGTCGCCTTGTAAGTTGAATGCATGAGCTAGAGTTAATCAAATACCCTGAGCTGAGATTGTCACTTCTCGTGAAGCCAGATGACAGAAACCCATTCTGGTGTGATGTTTCGGGAACCTTTTAACACTCCCTGCTGGAAGTCTGCTGTTTATCTTCTTCTTGAAACATCTTTATTGTTTTATCTTTTCAAAATGCAGCTTTTTATTCACTCATGGGGTATTATCTGTCACTCATCCCAGCTTCATGCTGCTTTGGTAATTAGCTAGTTTTCGATCAGAGGCCAAGAAATAAGAAGTGAACCCTGCCATGAACTGAAAAGAGAAGGCTGAAGTGGAATTACAGAGGAGTGTTGGGGACCCAGTTCTCAGTTGCTCAGGGGCGCAGCTTCAGTGCTAATGGACTAATATTCAGAGCATACTGACCAAGAACCTAACGGGGTCCTAATGTGGGGCAGCCAGGATGGATGGAAGTACATAGGGAGCTGTATTTTTCCCTGGGTTAAGGAGTACTAAAGACCATCAGTGAGATAGTCTCTGAAAAAATCTAACTGTGGGTGATTTTGCAGAATTCATACTTTTGTTCTCTAATATGACAATACTTTTCTGCCCCTGTTACCTTGTCACTGACACCTTCCCTTCTGTGCCACAGATGGTGCAAACCCTCCTTGCACAAAAAAAAAACCACCAAAAAAACCAACAAACAGAAAAAACCCCCAACACACAACACTCGAAGTTAAAAGAAATTTGATGAAGATTATCTCTGGAGAAAGTGAAACATTATTTAAGGAGAAAAGAGGTGGAGACACAGGATATTGTAAGACACCTCAAGAAAGAAGGCTTGCTTAAATCACGGTCAAAGAGTGATGGAGATTTAGATGACATAAATTAGTTAGAGACTTGTTGAGTGCACTCCTAAAGAAAATAGATCCAGCCTTGTTACTCTGAGTGTGTGCTATCAGGATGCCTAACATTTTCAGAAGACAACAAACGCTGAAAATTGATTGTATCTGTAATCTTACCTTTCTATTTATTTTTTTTAGTATGACATCTTTCACCAGATATCCAACAATATTAGCAAATAACAAAGAAGGAGGTTTTCAGATATCATGGTAAAGAGCCATGAGTGGGTAAGCAGATGGACAAGAATCGGCTCAGACTGGGGAACAGTAACTGCAGTTGGAGTCCAGTGACTGCACTCACAATGTTTCCTGTAAAGACTAGTCCCACTGAAATAAAATTAAGTTCTCGACATGAATAATGCAAACAGTGTGTTTTAATTTAGAAGAGCTCATAAGTCTGGGGATTTTTTGGTGGAATAATACTTTTTGAGCCCATGAATAACATTAATAATTTCAAGAATTAATGAAAGTTGAGAATTTTAATTTGAAGCTTTTATGGACTGTTTAATTAATTAAAATGCACATGGGATATTTTGTCTTTTTAAGACATGGCAAAAAATTCTGAACAGAAAGATGACATGGCCACCCTGTAGCTCATGCATAATTTTTAAAGGTGTTAGGCATGCCTAGGCTAATGTTAGTTTGTGGGAACTCTTTAAACATGCTTCATCTGGTTTGTGTATATGCATTTTGCTAGAAGACAGCACTACTCTGCTATCTCTTTTTTCAAAACTTTTTTGGGCTAATACTCCTCAGAGATTTAGGCTGCTGAAGATTTAGAGTCAGGCAGTATAAAACTACCAGCCCAAAAGCTGTCAGTTTAAGGCCTTCACCAGTGCAGAAATATGATCATTCTGGCTAATCTGGAACATTTTCCATCAAAGGGGACTGGATCTTTAAAAAAAGGTCACCTTGGCAAGCCACTTGCCCAGAGGATAGTTGTTCTGAGTTAGTTCTGATAAGGAAGTCATCCAACTCCTATCAATTGTGGGAGAGCAGGGACATTCCTTAATAACTTTTTAGCTATTCAGGCCCAGAAAAAGTTATTGAGTGTCTCCATGGATTCATGTAGAAGGTTCATTTAGATCAATATCCTGTTTCTGTCACCAGGCTTCCCCAAATTGTTCTCCTGATGCTCAGTCTGCAGTGACACTGACGTTACTGGAACGGAGGTAATTTTTTTTCCATATTCCTCAATGGATTTTTCTACCATCAGTTATAGAGAAAATGTCAATATTTTTCACCTTCAGTTTCTTCAGGGAAGGAGTTTCACAGTTCAGCCGTGCACTACTTGCAAAGAAAAGCTCTTCCCTTTGGCTTGTGTTGTAAAGACATATTTGTTGTCCCTGGTTCTTATACCAGAAGATAGAGTGAGCTTTTGACTGCTCACCTTGTCCATATCACACATGACTTTAAAGCCACACCATTCTTATCTCTGTCATCCCTTTAGCCAGAAGTTAATCTAATTATTCATTCCTCATACAGAATGCCTTCCAAACTCTCAAGTGTTCATACCACTTTCTTTTTCCTTTCAGATTCCATGTACACCTTTTAATGGAGAGACATGAATCCCACAGAGTATCTCAGAAAGTGGTGCACCACGGATTTACACCACAGCCTAATGATGCTTTCTATTTTGTTCTTTGTAACTTTCTTAGTTGTTTCTAACATTTAATTTAATATCTTGACAACTACTGAATATTATTTCTCAATCCAATTAAATATTCCAGGCCACAATTGCATCAGATCAGAGCACAGCACTCCATGAAGAAAGTCTGTGTTGTTTTTAAAAATGTGCATAAATTTTTGTTTATCTACATTGAATTTCATATACCATTTTATTGTTCAGTTATTCAATATCAAGTTCTTCTTCATAATCATTTCTAATCTTTATTATATTGAATAACTTAATACTACCAGCAAAAATTTCAAAGTTGACTATTTGTCTCTTTGCTACTTCATCATGAATACATTACACAGCATAAGCAAGAACAAATGATAACTTCATAAAATGTATATTATGAAAAGCAGTTGGGAACTTTAAATAGGATATCTAACTCTTTAGGAAAACAAATCATGAGACTATTTTACCCTTTGACAGGATTTTCTAAGGATCCCTAGGCAGGACAAGCTTTTTTAGGCAGAGTCAGTCTTCTCTAGTAGACCTGATAATATTCTTGAGGAAGAAAAATTACCTTGGACATGTGCCCCAGGTCTCCTCCAGATCTCAAAACAGAGGTAGCAGTTTTCAAAACAAAATATATGTCTAGAAAAATCAGTCAGAATTTACTTAATTATGCATCAGCTAAACCATCTCTGTAAGAAATAAGTATTTTCACATAGGAAGCAGAAGGAACACTGACAGGGTGAAA
>VYXC01001783.1:1238-11335 GCA_013397175.1 Platysteira castanea | reverse complement strand
GCTCTGCAGCCCCCCAGGGCTTTCTCCCAGTTCCTCTCCCAGGGCAGACCCAGGAGCCCACACCAAGGCTGTGAAGAGCCTCCACAAGCCCTTTTCCCCTTTTCCTCTTTGCTGCAAGGAGGAAGCTCTGGGGCAGAGCTGAGGGGGCTGCTCTCGCTGTGCTCAGGGCCTTTAGCTCCTGCCTCAGGCCTGGAGAGAAGGGGATCCCTGCTGAGGTGGCCGGGGCAGTGCCCTGAGCAGATCCTGCAGGGAGCTGTGCCTGGGGCTGGGAGCTGCTGGGTGGGACAGCTGTGGCCATGCAGCAAAGAAAAGCTGGGGACACTGCAGAGGGGGTGAGGTCCTTGTGTCCCAGCCCTGCCCCTGGGGGACAAGGGCTCAGGGACGTGTCAGGTGCCACCAGCACCTCAGGCAGGGAGTGTTTTTGGGAAAACACAATAAAGATGCTCTCACACCTGCCAGGTTCAGCAGAAAGGAGGGGAAAGAGCCACTTTATTGACATATGTCACATTCTTATACAATTCCCAACTCCACAAGGGATTGGAGGACATGTCACTTCCTTCTCAATCCCACTGGAGAAAAAAGATGCTCATCAAAGTTCTCTTCTCACAAAAGGAATGAAAACCAGAAAATACCGTTCAGTAAACATTGGCCATTATTTACATGAAACTGTGAGAAAGAATTCTGACTCCAAGGTTAAAAACAGAAGGCTTTAGCAAAAACCAGGGCACTAAGGGAGAGCCCAGAGGCTGGGCAAGGCTGGGCAAGGCTGCTCAGGGCTTTGGCCACTCAGCCCCGCCAGGGACCAGCAGCATTTGCCTCCTCAGAGGTTGTCCTGCACAGCCAGCACTGCCCAAGGCTTTTGGAACAGACAGTGCTGAGCAGGGCTGCCATGGCTCTTCTTTTCCCTTCCTCAGGAAGCACTGCTGGAACATCTCCTCCTGATAAAACAACAGTGACAGCAGCCACAAAACCTCCAGGTAAGGAGCAGAGCCCTCAGGCTTCCCCTTCTGGGCACAGCTGAGCTGGGGGCAGTGCTCTGCCTCTGTGGAATTGTGCTCCAGTCCTGGCACTGGGGGACAAGGGCTCCTGGACACGTTAGATGCCACAGGCATCTCAGCCCAGAGGCTGGGCAAGGCTGGGCAAGGCTGCTCAGGGCTTTGGCCACTCAGCCCCACCAGGGACCAGCAGCATTTGCCTCCTCAGAGGGTGTCCTGCACAGCCAGCACTGCCCAAGGCTTTTGGAACAGACAGTGCTGAGCAGGGCTGCCATGGCTCTTCTTTTCCCTTCCTCAGGAAGCACTGCTGGAACATCTCCTCCTGATAAAACAACAGTGACAGCAGCCACAAAACCTCCAGGTAAGGAGCAGAGCCCTCAGGCTTCCCCTTCTGGGCACAGCTGAGCTGGGGGCAGTGCTCTGCCTCTGTGGAATTGTGCTCCAGTCCTGGCACTGGGGGACAAGGGCTCCTGGACACGTTAGATGACACAGGCATCTCAGCCCAGAGGCTGGGCAGGTGTGCTCAGAGCTTTGCCTGCTCAGCCCCACAAGTGTTGGAGTCCAGAGGATTCCTCTGGCTGACCAGGGGGGTCTAAGACCCTGCCAGAGAGCCCAGGACTCTGTGTTTGATCTCAGTCCCTGGGAGAAATTACCAACATTACGAGAAGAGCTACAAAAAACCGCAGTTTGAAACATATCAGTAGCTTAGTTTATCACAGGGTGAAAAGGTAGGATTTAGATTTTTTAAATGAAGTTTATCACAGGGTGAAAATGTAGGATTTAGATTTTTTAAATGAGGACTGAGGAGCCAAAATGGAAGATTTTGGGTGTGGTCACTCTTTTTCCTTCTTCTCCTCTCTCCTCCGTGTTTTTTGGTGACGGTGGGACATTCGGGTTGGTAAAGGTAGAAAATGACATGTTAGAATTGGTGGGAATGGATTGGTAAATTACAGTAAATAATAAAAGGTTTCAGGCAGTGGTTGGATTGGGATACAGGCACAAAAGGAACAGAACCACCCGACCAGGGGCAGTTCCTGCAGGGTTTAGGTGGCACTCAGACCCCAGCTGAAGCTGAGGGCTGGCTGAGAGATAAAAAATAATAAACAACCTTGAAACAGGACCTGCAGGCCTGTCTCGTCTGTTCTGGCTCTGGGACAGGACTTTAGAGCTGCTAAAAACCACCCTGGGCAGATGTGAGGAGTAACAGCTCCCACACACAAGGATCCCCCACACTTTCCTGCTCAGAGGTTGTCTTGAACTCACAGAGTTCCCCAAGGCTTTTCCAGCAATGCTGTCACGATGTGCTGGTGAAAGCACGATAAAGGAAACTCTCACCCCTGTCAGGTTCAGCAGAAGGGAAGGGAAAAAAAGACTTTATTTACCCTTATCATGCTTTATAGAATTCTCAACTCCACAAGGGATTGGAGGACATGTCACTTCCTCCTCAATCCCACTGGAGAAAAAGGATGCTCATCAAACTTTCTCTTATCACAAAAGGAATGAAAACCAGAAAATACCGTTAAGTAAACATTGGCCATTATTTACATGAAACTGTGTGAAAATCTCTGGCTCCAAGGTTAGAACAGAAGGCTTAACAAAAACCAGGACAGCAGTCACATCCCTTCTTTTCCTTTCCTCAGGAAACGGGACTGTAAATGCAACATCTCCTGCCACAACCGTGACAACACCCCCAGAATCCTTCGGTAAGGCGCAGAAACGCTCAGGCAGCATTTTCCAGGGATACCTTGGAGCAACCAAGTCCCAGGGAGCTCTGTAGGGAGCTCCTACAGATAAGGAGGAGTTCCCCTGCCAGGGTTTGACCTGGCCCTGCAGGGAGTTGTGTCTGAGATGTTGGAGCACGGGCAGGGAGGGAGCTGGGGCACAGCTGGGGCCAGGGACCAGGAGTTGTGTGTCCATCCAGGAGCTCTCCATCCCCACCATCCTCCACCCCAGCAGGGCCTTCCAGAGAGGGTGAAATTTCCCCATTTACTGCTGAATCTCCCTGCCACCCTTCCCTGCCAGGCCCTTGCTGCAAGTGGAATGTGTTTGGAAAAGAAGTTTTGCTTCACGAGGTTCTCCGGAAAAATATTTGGAGGTGAACCTTATAGGAAATAAAAATTCGTTAAGTGGTTTTGTTTTTTGGGGTATGAATGAGAATTCCTGTATTTTCCCTATTTCACAGAAGATGTCTCATCTATGAGAATGTACTGATGGAGTGAAGTGTAAAAAACCAGGCAGGGTGAAAACCAGAATTTGATGTCTTGGAAGAGAACTGTAATTACCACCCTATATGTAACATGTATCGAAATATAACTTTTAATTACTTATTAACCCCTTAAAATTATGTATAGCTATCAAACACATACTCCAAAGCCTTTACAGAATATCTATAATTATCTGAGAAAATATCCTATGAAGATTAACTTTGAAGGCCTCGTTTTATTCATGTGTCTGCAGTAAAGGACACATGTCCCAGTACAGCATTAAAGACACACTTTTGTAGCCTTTTTCTAACATTCTCTGGTTTTGGCAACCCTTGATATGCTTTTTTTCTTTAATTTGGTTTTAGCTGTGTACAGTTACTATATATTAAACAAGCAAGACATAGCTGTGTGCTCTGCAATTGCATCTATACTCTTTAAAACATATCCAAAGGTAGATTCCTTTGGCAGAATTATATATAAACTATTTAATATATTAATTACTTTACATGTAAACTGGCAATTGCAGCCATTCACAGAAACCCTAACAGCAATATCTTTCATTTCAGTGGATTTCTGCCGTAAATATCCTTGTGGAAGGAGTTCAGCTGAATGTGTGTCCTTAAAAAGCAATTACACCTGCGTGTGCCAGTATGGATTCTACTACAGCCATGAGAATTGTTACAAAGGTGGGTGGCAGAAGGACATGGATGCTTTTAGTCACCTGGTGAATTATGGTTCTTGTTTTCATGTTCTGATTGAAAACACAGTCGGTCTGGGAAAGTGAGTGCCCAGAGATTCCTTGCTCTGCAGGCAGCCACTCCTACAATGATCCAGATTTTTATCTCAAAAAACAGCGACACCCAAAGAGCCTCATGTGCTAGGAACAGGTGAATTCTCTGTCAGGGGTGCTGGAGATTAAAAAGAGTGAAAAGCAGGGAAAAATGCAAGTGCAAACCTCACCTCAATATTAACGGCCATGATTTAAAAAGTTTCAAACTCATGAAGACCCCTGCAGAACCAGATTGATTTTCCCCGTTGCTAAAAGCTCATCAAAGTCCTGTTGAAATGCATTTCTGAGATGCTGCTGAAGGCCAAGCGTGTGAGCAACTGGAGCTGCTTATTTAAGAGGCAGCAAGCTGGGTTCTCAAATTTACTTGTGAGGCTTAAGGAGCAGGTCAATTCTGGATAAATTTCCCAGTAAACCACAGCGAACCATTAGCTGCTTAATAGCTGCAAATTTGGAGTGCTTAATATTCATATTTTCTCACTAAATTCTGTGAGCAGAGAGTCTTTTAGCCTCAGGCCATGCTGACAGCTCAGTGTTACTCAGTTTTATAATCAGGACAGTTTGGTTGGTCCCAGGATCCTGCCAGGACCCTCCTTGTGGCTGCACTGATTTGTCCTCCACTGATCCCTCCCCTACATGAAAACCAGCAGTGATTTCTCTTTCCTGCACTGTATTTCCCCATCCCTGAAGGCTGGAGAACTCTGAGATGAAACTTGGCTTTCCTGCACGCCCTCCAATTTACCCTCCCTGCTCTCATTCCAGGGAAAGTGTTCCCAGCCACCTTGGGAGTGAGAGCACCTTACAATGACAGTCTCCAACATGCAAATTCCACCGAGTATGAAGAGGTCTTCAAGAATTTATCAGCATTTGTGAGTGACAATGGGGTTTTTTCCCCAAATATTCCATGCAGTGTTGGATCATGCAGACAGAGAGGACACACGTTTTAATTATGAGGGCTGGAAAAGTTCCACTCTACTAAAGATCTCCTTATTTCAACAAATACTTCATGTTCGTTTATAAAAGACTTGATTTTTGCCCTCAGATGAGCACGTGCACAGCTCTTGCTGAGGTGAAGGGAACCCCTGAAGTAAAATCTGCATTTTTAGTACCACTTCTATTCTGGGGAGTTCTCACATCAATTCCTTCTGCACCTTTCACCATTCCCTCTCCAGAAACACTGGGGCTGAGTGGGTTTTTCCAGGCTGTTGAGTTTCTGATCTCTGCTCTTTGCTGGAGGCTCAATAATGCTCGGTGGTAGGAGTAAAAATGAACAATTTAGATTTTTTTAAAAGAAAATTATCAGTTCTACACAGCACAAACTTTTCCAGCTGTGTCTAAATACTGAATAATAAACCTTTTCCATAATTCTACCAGTATTGGTATTTTAATGTTATTAGTGAAATGGATACTGCACATTTTAAATAATTCTATGATTATAAAATCATAGATTTTATAATCATTATAGATTTTATAATACCAGATTTTATTATACATAAAATCTGGTCATAGATTTCCTGGAGAAATAAGACGAACAGTTTGATTTATACTGCCACGTCGAAACAAGTGGATTTGCTTATTTCTCCTTCTGGCAGTAAGGAAGAAGAGATACACAGCTCTACCAGACATCTGATCAAAAAATATTCACCAGATCTTAATCAGGAATCATCAAGAATGGTGATCAATTTCTGCATGTTATTATATTGCTTCCTATGAACCAGAAAGTACCAAAAGTTGTTCCTCCAGAACGTTAAAAAATGATTTCCTCATTTTTTTGTCCAACATTTTTTCACGATATGGCTACAGAAGAGCATCACATGTAGGACTCAAACAGATCCATAACAGAATGCAACAGTGAAAATAGCGTAAAAAATAATTAGAGTTTTATTACAAAGAAATATGGAGAGTTTATCTTCCATTTCAGTTGAATTAGACACCTANATCCCACTGGAGAAAAAGGATGCTCATCAAAGTTTCTCTTATCACAAAAGGAATGAAAACCAGAAAATACCGTTAAGTAAACATTGGCCATTATTTACATGAAACTGTGAGAAAGAATCTGACTGCAAGGTTACAACAGAAGGCTTTAGCAAAAACCAGGGCAAACACTGAGGTTCTTATGACCACTGCGAGTGCTCCCCAGCTTGGAGTGCCAGTTTAATTTAAGAAACACCCTTGTTACAGGAGGCACAGAAAATGCATTTTGTTGTGCATTTGTTGGCATCTCCTGATGTCTCCTGATTTGTTGGTGTCTCCTGAGGTTGGGCAAAGGTGTTGCTGAACGGGTTGTGGTGACTGCAGCTGTGGGCAGAGGTCCCTTGCTGGTCTGGATAGACCCTGTGAGATGTCCCTCTCTTCCCACCCCCATCTGTGACAGGTTCCTGTCCCCAGAGCTCTGCCAGCTGCTCTGTGAGTATTCCCTAACCCACATCAGGCAAAACGTGGTGTGCTAGCACACACAGCAGTGTTGCCCTGGTGTTTGCTAAAGCCCTCTGTTTTAACCTTGGAGTCAGAATTTTCTCACAGTTTCATGTAAATAATGGCCAATGTTTACTTCACGGTATTTTCTGGTTTTCATTCCTTTTGTGATAAGAGAACTTTGATGAGCATCTTTCTTCTCCAGTGGGATTGAGGAGGAAGTGCCATGTCCTCCAATCCCTTGTGGAGCTGGGAATTGTATAAGAATGTGAGATATGTTAATAATAAAGCTTTTCCCTCCTTTCTNAAGATGCTCATCAAAGTTCTCTTATCACAAAAGGAATGAAAAACAGAAAATACCGTTAAGTAAACATTGGCCATTATTTACATGAAGCTGTGTGAGAAAATAACTCTGACTCCATGTTACACACAGAAGGCTTTAGCAAGACAGGACAACACCCAGCTGGTGTGTGGCTGGCACAGATTGGCACAGACTGGCACAAACGGTGTGCGGTTGGCACAGATTGGCACAAATGGTGTGTAGGTGGCACAGATTGGCACAGATTGGCACAAATGGTGTGTGGTTGGCACAGATTCCCCTCCACTGCAAACAAACCCTTCTGCATTCCCTGCGGTTGTCCCCTGAGCTGTCCCCACCAGGGTGGGCTCTCCCCACCACGCCTGGATGGCACCACAGGCCCATGGAAGCCCAGCAAAGTCAGGGTCTCACAGCTGAGCTTCTCCACACTACACCTGCTGCCCTGGTTTTTGCTAAGCCTTCTGTTTTTAACCTTGGAGTCAGATTCTTTCTCACAGTTTCATGTAAATAATGGCCAATGTTTACTTCACGGTATTTTCTGGTTTTCATTCCTTTTGTGATAAGAGAACTTTGATGAGCATCTTTGTTCTCCAGTGGGATTGGGAAGGAAGTGACATGTCCTCCAATCCCTTGTGGAGCTGGGAATTGTATAAGAATGTGAGATATGTCAATAATAAAGCTTTTCCCTCCTTTCTGCTGAACCTGGCAGGGGTGAGAGACTCTTTATTGCGTTTTCCCAGCCACAACAGCTGGCTGGGGGTTCACCCAGCTAGAAAATGCCAGCTGTGTGCCAACAGCACGCCAAGGAGCAATTAAAATTTAAAAAAGTAGCATTAAATCCAGCAGCTGCTGGATCTACTGGAGAGATGGGTGGTGATGTATTCCTGAGCAAGACTTCCACCCATTTTCAGGTCTCTTGGCCACTACCTACATTGTGGGAAGAAAGAAGCCAGGGCAGAAGGATTTGGCAGGGCGTTTTCCCAGCCTTTGCATTTACTTGCTGTCCATATGGATTACATGAAACTTTAAAGTGGTGCTGTCTGTCCTTTCCAGAGCTCCAAAAGAAAGCAGGAATTCTGCTCTGCTGGAAGTAACCGTGTCCAACCTGTTCACATGGAACTCAACTGCAGATAACGTCTCGGTTGATGCTGCAATAAAACATGCAATAAAAAATGAAGCAGATAATTCATCCTATGTCTCTTCTTACGAAGGTATGTGACTCCTTCCTAGTAAATTATTACTCCTAAATAGTAAATTATTTACTTCCTAGGGAAGTAAATAATCAGCAGAAACAGAGGTTCTTATCACCTGGCTGGAAGATTTCTTTGGGCATCAAAACATAAGCCTTGCTGATTTTAAGGAGCTGAACGTTCAGTCTTGGTAATTTTGAAGATTCGACCATTCAGTGCCAGGCTTTTTTTGTCTTATTAAGGCTTTTTACTTCCTGTGTAAAGAGGAAAAGGAAAATATTTAGTCCCTGGTAAGCAATGACGTGGTGGTTTTAACTTGCTGATCGTTAAGTAGTGGGAAAAATCAGGATAAAATATATACAGAACATTTATTGGGCTTCTGAGAATAAGCCAGTATTTTACTGGCAGAATAGGATGAAACTCTCTTTAGCCTTCTCCCATAATAAGCCATGGTAATTGAAATAAAGTCTCATTGATTAACTACTGAGCTAAGCAGTTCATTGATCTAAACCAGTAAAGTCTTGCATTACTAAAAGTGTGATACTGGCAGAAAGATTTTTCTAATTAAAATGAGGTGGGGGTTTTTTTATTCTCTTTTAAAAAATAATTTTTAATAAAAGTTCCTGCTTTGAAATCAGCATTCTCCAAAGGCAGAGCTAATAATTAAGGGTCCATTTCATGGCTGAAAGCCTGAGTTTGGTCTCTGAGGGTGACTGTGTCTCTCTCTGTGTTTATATCTCCAGAACTGGATGGGATCTGGGGCTCACAGCTCCCTTGTGGAAAAAACTGAGAGAATAGTTCTCCCTTTATAGTTTTCTCTGTAAATTTGTTTGGTTTTTTTAAAGGTGAGGCAGAAAGTCAGAGTTCAGAATGTGAACTTATGGGCAGGATTTCATAGACTGGGGCCAGGGAGGTTTGGAGGCAGCTGTAGGAGGCTGAGGAGCAGAAAGTCAGAAGATGTGATGGAAACAGGACCTCAACTGGTAACGAGCAAAGGGGGGAAAAGGGCTGGTCTGTGTCTGGGAGGACACAAAAAGAGGCTCTCACACCTGCCAGGTTCAGCAGAAAGGAGGGAATAATCTTTATTATTGACATATTTCACATTCTTATACCCGTCCCAACTGCACAAGGGGTTGGAGGACATGGCACTTCCTCCTCAATCGCACTGGAGACAAAAGATGCTCATCAAAGTTCTCTGATCACAAAAGGAATGAAAACCAGAAAATACCGTTAAGTAAACATTGGCCATTATTTACATGAAACTGTGAGAAAGAATCTGACTCCAAGGTTAAAACAGAAGGTTTAGCAAAAACCAGGGCAACACTGGTCCAAAAGCCTGATGCCCCAAGAGAAGGGCTTATAAAATTTTTTCTCTTTAGAATTACTAGATAATTGGTTTATGATTTCCTGGGCAAGTGCACTGCTTTCTATAAAACAGGTTTGCTCTCTGTTTCTCTTTTAAAGTGGAAAAACACTGTGATATTCATCCATGTGATACCCAAACCACAGAGTGTGTAGAGCAGATGTTTCCAGAGTGCAAATGCAAACCTGATTTGGACAAGACAGAATGGGATGATCGTTCTTGTTCAGGTAAGAACATTCCTGCTTTATTTATCCCTGTTATTCCCTGTCTCAGGCCATTTTTGGGAAGGGTGCTGGCCAAATGTGCTGACCTCTAAAAATCAGGGCTGTGAAGAAAGCCATAGAAGCATATCTTCACCTTTGGCTTTGAACAAATCTATAATTTTAACCCAGCAGAATAAATGACTAAAACTTGATAAAATCATCCCTGAAAGCAGTGAGTAAGCAAGTCCTGAAATGACTCCTGGTACGAGCTGAGACCTAAACAGGGAAAGGATGGAACAAATCAAATCCTGTGCTCACGGCCTTCTCTGCCAGGACACATTTTGGGAATAAATTCTACATTTCACTTGAAGGCAGCTGCCAGGACTGGGAGTCTCATGATGCACTGCAAGGACCTGTTCAGGCTCCTTTCCTTGCTTGTAATTCTAGGTTTCCATTCCCTGGATTTAGGCAGGTTTTGGTGAGAAGAATGATTTCTGTCATTTTTGGGAACTGTTAGTTGTTGGGGTTTTATTTATTTTCTTGTTTTGAGTCTTTTAGTGAGTGCTCTGTTTATATTTTTAGCTACCCTCCAAAGACTTGTAATGTACCTAATTTTCTCCT
>VYXC01001768.1:24505-38777 GCA_013397175.1 Platysteira castanea | reverse complement strand
CAGATCCACAGGACTTTTTTTTTGTATTTATNACAGATCCACAGGACTTTTTTTCATATTTATAGGTGTGCTGGTAAAGGCACAATAAAGGACACTCTCACACCTGCTAGGTTCACCAGAAAGAGGGAAAAGGAGAGACTTTATTTACATTTATTATACTTTATAGGGTTTTCAATTCCACCAGGGATTGGAGGACATGTCGCTTCCTCCTCAATCCCACTGGAGAAAAAGGATGCTCATCAAACTTTTTCTTATCACAAAAGGAATGAAAAACAGAAAATATGGTTAAATAAACATTGACTATTGTTTACATGAAACTGTGTGAAAATTCTCTGACTCCCAAGGTTATAACAGAAGGCTTAGCAAAAAACAGGACAGCATATAGGGAATCTCTTAATGCTGCTTTCTTGCATAAAGCTTTTCATCTTTTTAGGTGCTTGACCAAGCAACAACTGAATATGGAAACAAGTATTTACATTGGAAATAGACCTTCTATACTGCAGAGGTGAATTATTACACTTTAAAAAAAGCTTTGTTTACTCTTCACGAAGAATTTTATTTGAAACAGTAATAAAAAGGCAGAATTTGCATTTAAAAATTATTCTCTTCCCATCAATAGGCAGTGTTTAAGCTATTGCCTATAGCTGGTTCTCCTGTTCCACTATTTAAAGGTAGTTGGGGGGAAATTTTTTATAGATTTCTTAGGTGAAAAATAGAGCGCAAACGTGGCAATATTATATCTGAGAACTACTTATTGATAGGAAAAGGGTAAGTATTACTAAAAGGGAATAGAAAAAGGAGCAGAGAGGGAAAAAGAGAGAGAGAGGGAAAGAAACAGAAGACAGGGACAGTGTTACCACAGGAATTCTGAGTGCTGTGCCGGCATCAGCTCAGCAGTGCCTGCGTGCTGCGTAGCTCCCGTGGTGAGCTAGGCGTGATTTTTAAAGAGCAGCAGGCTGTGTGTCCCTTCCACCAGCGGAGAACAGGCTGCTGTGGTTACAGGCGCGCTCCTGGAGCAGCTGCGGTCTCTCAGAGTCGGGGCGCGGTGGCTGTGAGCGGTGGTGGCTGCAGGTTTGGTGCTGCGGGGTTGTGCTCCGGGCTCGTTGCCGCAGGTAACACAGGGAACGCGGCGGCGGCAGTCACGGCTGGGTGCAAGCGGTGGCGACAGGCTGGTCGCTACAAGCTGGTGCTATAGCAAGTTGGTGCGGCAGGCTGTGCAGGGAACACAGAGGCGTTAGCGATCACGGCTGGGTACAAGCGGCGGCGGCCGGCAAACACAGTGGAGGCAGCTGGCTGCGGCAGTGCTTGCCACGCTGGGGAGGCAGCGGAACACGAGGTCGTCACGGTGATGAGCTGGTTCACAGAAATGACGAAGCAGAGTGAAGCAGGTACAGGCATGTTATAAATGGGGTCAGAAACCTTTTTGAAAAAGGTTAACTCGTTTATTAAAAACAGCAGCTGGAGATGGAGAACTGGGGTAAGCCCAGGTCCCACATGACAATCCAGAGAATACAAGGGAAATAAACCCACCACGCAGCACCAAACCCCATCCCACTCGCGCGGCCACCCGAAGAAAGGGTTCCCTTTCCCATCAAAATGCAGTCCCTTTTATATCCGTGAGGGATTTTGAATCCATCAGTCCAGATGCTTGCTGCTGAAGACTCCCTCACTGAATCCTTTCCAGCCTTCTGACTGCGTTGCTGAAGACCTTTTGATTGAATCATCTGCAGTGAGAAACATTCCCATTGTAGGGTAGTTGTCCTGGGCGTTGGCTTGGGATGCTTTTGGAATTTCTTATGAACTCAAGGAGTCTCTGTTGTTTCATTATCTGAAAATAAGAAACCCATGCCTCACTTCCTGTATATTCAAACACTTTCAATAACTTAATAATTTCACATTACATTACTGGCCTACGAAAGCCAAGTTATTCATAACAGGCAGTAAAGCAGGACCACAGGGAAGAAAAAAACGAAGCAGGGCAGCGGGGCCAAGCTGACCATAGAGGCGAGCCCCCGCTCCCTCCAAAAAAAGCTGAAAGCAAATGCTCACGTTGTGTTGCAGTTAACTGCTTTTGTGTGTTCAGGCGCCTCCCCCAGCCCGATTTCCTGGGCATTCGGGGTATCTATTTCAGTGGCAAGTGAGGAGTCACTCACAGCCCGATCGTGGAAGTTTTCTCTGCCCTGATTGGCTGCCAGGCAAAGCCTCCCTCGGACAGGGCTGTCAGCACATGTACAGCCTTTATAAGAGTATAATATATGTTGAGGTATAAAAAAAAATCAGATTAGTCTCTCTCACTGGTATACAGAAGTGCAAGGACAGATCAAAGCTATTGATGACATCATATCCATAGATTTATATATCTCATGTGAAGTTTGCACAATTTAAGAATTACTTCTAAATTATTTTAAAGGTCATTAATAAACATGTCTTTTAATCCTACAACTTCTGTTGAGATTTTCTTATCCTTGCTATGAATCTTTGCCAGTATCAGATTCACAGGACAGAAAGATCATAGACTCCTCAAAGCTCATTCTTGAAAATACCAAACTTTGAGATTCTAAAATGAGTCTCACATGAAATGATGCTAAATAAGCTTCTTAATTTTTGCTATTACTGTTACAAACGACCCAAGAACCTCAGAAATAGATTAATCCGTTCATTACAATAAGCAGCTGCCCTCGGATGAACCTGAGTTCCACGTGGCTGGTCAAACAACCGAACAAAGCAACACACCTGCCTCTACTCACGCCCACACCAAACCACACCACTACCTAAAAAGCCCCCCGGACCCCTACGGGACCCCCTTTTTATATCCACGATGGGGATCAGGAACACACCAATCCCGACACTTGCTTTGGAGGTTCCCCATTGGTCCGTTTTTCAGCGCTCTGATTGGTCCATAGCGAGAGTCATTCCTGACCAATCATTTTCAAATGGCGCGTCTCATTGGTTGGTCCCTGTCCGGGACGCTGGCGCTGGCTGGCAGTCCTTCTGGAAGATTCTCATATTGAATCATGAAGTCTTGTTGTTCCATCCCCTAGGGACTGAGTTCCCTCTTTACCCCTCCTTGTATATGACGCCTTGAACATTAATCACTTCGTATTGTAGTAACTGGTTTACAAAGTTAAATCCTTTATAACATTACTGCAACATACCTTCTTGTCTCTACTCACTCTCTTTAGGGATCGTATACACAGAAAGTATAGTTGCAAGATGTATTGTAAAATAAATAGTTTCTTTTCAGAGCTTTCTTCACAGATAATTAACATACATCATTTTCTGTGTGTATGTAGAGTGGTCAGTTGAATAAGGTATAGAGCTAAGAGCCACATCATCTGGGTTTCACTGCTCTATCCTAAAAGCTGTTCTTGATTCACGGCAAGACATTAGAGCTAATATTAAGAGAACCCTAATATTTGTAACCTAAATATTTGTGCATATAAATGGACTTCCTTTAATTATTAACTTTTATTGCTTTCAGCAATAGAGTACATACTGATGTGTGCACTGTGTATTAAGGTCCTACAGCTGAAAAACATGGATGGTAGTACCTTTCACCTAGAAGCTCTAAAGAACACCGTAAACCCCAGGTGGCTGAGCCCCAGTATTTATTTTATGGGACACTGATGGTAGAGTGTCATCAGGAAGTCAGGAAGACTGCTGCATGGAAGAGACACATGCCTTTATCTCATTCATATTATGAGATAAGAGACTCAAGAATGCACAAGTCCTGGTTGGTAGTGGTAGTCAGCTATTCTAATTATTAAGCACATGCTGTCAGACCAACTTTGTGGAGTTTATAGGAACCACCATAAAAACAGAGAAGAACTTATTTTTATGAACTAAAAGGCTCATACTGTCCACTCTGTGTGAATTCACATTGCAACTTTGAAAGCAGCTGAGTGCTGGACTTCCACGCAAAGGACAGTTTGTTGCCATCTAGATGGTATTTCCTATGGTGTGCATCAGTCTGGTAGCATGTAAGAATTTGTAGCTCCTCTAGTCTGAGTTTCTCCTTCTTAATAGACCTGCATAGTCAATTTATTTCTCTACATTCTGCTCTTGACTTTTGGAGCAGGAGCTGTTGTCATCATTAACAAAACCAAGACCAACACAAAGGTACTGAAACAGATTGTTAGTACCATCACCATTCATTTCACTCCTTCAAACATTACCTGTCACATCCACCACAAGAAAAGCATGTCTTCAGCCATAGAAACATTGCTGTAACTTTTCAGTCACCTGGTTTAACTTAATTTGTGAATAGTGTTTCATAGCATGTATATATAGGCAAATTTCTCCTTTCTGATATTGGTAAATCCTGAAGATTTGTAGTGTAATGTATAGCTGCAGCTTGGAGCCCTTCTTATTAATAACTGCCAATGAAGAGTTTATGATTTGTTCAGATATGGGTGATGTGAAATCATTCCTGAAGTGTATATGTGTAACTCTTTGGAGGTAAATCTTTGACTGGTAAGTAGATTTGATATCATTACTAATTATGAACTCACATGTCTTGCTGGACTTGTGAAAGAATTGATTTGGTTTGTCTGAAAGCCCCAGAACCTACAGTGGTGTGGTTATGAGAGAAATCTCTGAGAAAGACTGAGGTTTTAGCACCTACTTGAGAGGGGAAAAAAAAGGTGAAAAGCTTAAAACTGAAAGCAAAATGTTGAAATACAATTTAGAGTTCTAATGTCAACAAGCAGTGGCTGCTATCATAAAACACACTCATGGTTTTGGAAGACCAGAAAACTGGAAAACCTTCCAGACAGTTGGTCTCATTTGAATACTGCCCACGTAAGGGTGATTTTGGATGAAAAGGGGTTTAGGCATAGTTAGCATGGTGGTCCCTGACTGCAGGTTTAAAAAAGTCTGTGTGTCAGAATGGGACAAAGGGGAGGCTGTCTGCTCTCTTGCATGTCACTTTTCCATGGTAGGTCTCTGAGTTGCTAGTTGATGTGACTTAGATGTGTGCTAGAGGTCAGCTTTCTTGATCAATGTCCCTTTACCTCTCCTGTGTCTCTCAAGCTGCTTGACTGGTGTTCTTTGTCTTCTCTGCACCTGTACAGAGAATTACATCCTCTCCAGAAAAAGGACAGAGTTTCTACCCTTCATCATGGGAAGCATGTGCAGAGCAATTCCTTAAAGATGCATTGTGAGCTTAGTGTCTGCTTCAAGCGTACAGGAGTGAAGAGACCCAGTATAAAAACTACACCTCATTTTGGGGTTTGATACAGGTGGCTGACATTCAAATTTCCATCTCCCACATACTCTGGCCAGCAAGTTTGGAGGTGAACAGAAAGAAAAGTATAGATCAGAGCAGCCACTCATGTTTTTTTTAAGAGCCCTGTCCAAGAAGGCGTGCCATAGTAACTTTGGCTGTGATCTTCCTTGTTGCTGCAGGCTGTTACACAGAGAATTTCTAGAATTAATCTGGTGCTCTGACTCGGCAGTGCTGATGTTGCTGCTTTAATTAGTGAAGGAAATTTGCACTCACGTGCAGGCTGGTGGGTAGGCTTTTCCTTTACTCAATAATGTGTTTGAAAATGTGTCTCTTAGCTCCTTCCCTAGTAAAAGAAGAAAGGTCGAGAGTTTTCCCTGCTAGGACCACTCAGCATACTCTAAATACGGAGGAGCTTAAAACTGTTAATTATACCGAGTACTAGTGGTGCCATTTAAATTGGGGAATCTGTTCTGCATTTAATAATTAAACTGCACTTAACCTGAACATGCGTTGCTAAGACTGTGACAGGTAAGCATGGAGGTCCACCTGGATTCTATTTATTTTTATCCTGAAGGATTAGTGGTCCAAGAAGGCAAGTGAACATGAATATGAATACACAATTCATGGTTTATATATGTAACCATGGCACATTTTCACATCAGCTGGATCTTGACTGCAGGGTGGCTAGAAGCTAAATATGAAATAATTTTCCTTATGTCCATTTGGCAGATGTGGTTTGCCTGGGGAACACCAAGAGAAAACTGGTATGTCACTTGGCATTCCCGTGCAGTCTTGATTTTAGGTATTTAGTCCTGAGGTACAGCATACAGCACAGATCCTATCTTGAAGAAGAAGAATCAGGAATGAAAAAAATGAATGGGTATTATCTAAGGTTTATGAAGCGCTGTTAGGAAACATCAAAACAAGTGTTCCATGTGAACTGAATCAGATTTAAGTTGGCAGAAACCAACTGACAACCCATGATTTACACAGCTCCCTCACCCATCCACACTTAGAAAAATGTTAATTAAAATATTTGAAGGTAGCTGTCAGAGCTGAGAGTGACTAGCTTCAGTCAGTCAAAAAGAAAGCAGTGTATTGTTCCAGATCCTTTGCTTCTATAAATCGACAATATATCTCAGTAAACTTCAGTGGAGTTTAGCTATTTTACATGGGCTGAGAAATCAGTTGCAGATGTTTTGCATTATACTAATCGTGCATTAGGCACTGCCTTATTCCAACTTTTTGATAGATATAGGTTTTAAACTTTTGGTTTTGAGAGTGAAAAACATCGCAGAAAAAACTGCCACTGATTCAGTCACTGATTGCTAGGAAAAGGGAATTGGATGCTATCAGGAATAGATGCATACCACCAGAAGACTTGAAATATTGGAAGGAGTTGTCTCTCCCAGAGGAGTTTTGGTTTAGTGGCTGAACTAGTATGTTCTGGCTAGACACATGATGAACTTTCCTGGCCACATCTCTAACTCATGAACCAAGCCAGGATTCAGGCCTGAGCACTGCCTTTTTTTCACCCAATAAATAATGATTCCTATCTACTAGTTTTAATCAAGTAAATCGAAAAATTACTATTAATCTAGTCAAATGGTTACAGTTTGACTGATTTACGCAGGTCATGGTGGTAAACTTTTGAATTCATAGTTGCCTGTGTAGCTGCTTAGCTCTTTTCTACCTTGTGCCAATAATTTCTTATTTTACTGTTATGCTTTTATTCTAGTTATCCATTTCAGCTGGCAACTATTGAGTAATGGGGAAATGTTTCTGATTTATTTCACGGATATAAAAAAGATGCTGGTGCAATAATCATCAGATATAATAAATATTTATCAAAGTAATATCAATATATGTTTTCAGCTAAGATAAAAGCCAAGCATGCTTGCTGGCAGAAGTATTGCCTTTAAATTTCCCCCTTAAAACATGCAATTATTAAAGTTCAGTGACCAAAAAATCTGATGAGTGCCATAAAATAATATCTACAAATAAAGAAAAGTATCAGCTCCAAAAATTTCTCTGCAGTTTCTTCTGCAAGGAAAAATCTTCAGTCGTGGATGCCAAAAATTATTGGCCGTGCATGTGCCAATAGGTGGATGGTGCAAAGTATGAATAGACATGGCTTTGCAGAGCTGGCACAGAGCAGGAGTGTTGTGCTGAGCAGATGTCACTGGGAAGGTTAGGACCACAGCCCACCATTCTCTCCTCGGCATCAGTCTGTTGTGCCCAGAATCTTCCCGTCACACCTGACCACAGCTCATTCTTCCGAGAGATGTATGTAAACACACACAGCTTGGAAAGCTAGCTAGGCATCAGTCATGTTTGCTGGAGTAGACCTGCTGAACAGGTTGGTGAAAAGCTGCATTGTTGTGATGGTCTTTGTTGCCTGCCATTTACCTAAAAAGTTGTCATATCTGTGCATCTTCAACCCCCGTCTCTAGTATTCTGCAAAGCACATGTGGTAGTTGGCAGTTGTTTGGGTGGCTTTACCACAGATAATAGAAGTAGTTACGGTTGGGGAAAAAACTACAGCCATGCTTATAATAAATTGTATCACTGCAAATGTATTAGGTGCTTTCCAGTATGGACTCTTCCCTAGAGACCTAAGAGGGAAAAGGCCGACCTAGGTTCAGATTAGTCGCAGGCTCATGTCACCTTAGGTACACAATTTTCCTTCCTTAATTTGATTCTCTCTTTCTCAGTTTTGCTTTCAGACAAGAATGAATGTTCATTAGCCATGCAGTGAGTTAACAATACAGCTTAATATATAGTGCTTTCTGGAATTGTGAAAATAATGCCCCCTGGGAAAAAAAGATAATCATTCTGAACATGGGCTTAGTCCTTCTGTATTCTGAATCATCATGCAAAGCAATATATGCTGTTGTTATAAACTTGTTTGTCTGTCTATATTGTATTGAGGGAAAAAAAGGATATCGAAAAGCCTCTGAAAAATCTTAGCATATACTCTGCATTACACATTTAAATATGTATTGTAGTGGGATTTAATCCATGCTTTTTCCTCTTTTCTTGACTTCTGGAATGTGATGTAGCAAAAGAGACAGATTTTTTTGAACAAATTATTTGTAAATAGTACATTACAGTATATTCTGCAAATTAACATGCATTTCTTTTGATGGGTTGTTTATATAATGTTTTGTCAACACTATGTCATATTGTTCCATGCTTTATTCAGACTAGATGATTTTACATTAGTCTCTTAGCATATTTTGTTACAGTGAATGTTTCTCAAATATATTTCTTATTATTTTCTGAGCAACATATATGCTCTTGGATGATTCACTTCAGTTTATAACATCAAAAGATCAAAAATACATTTGCTGAGTTAAATTTGTTACATTTAATGAATCCTCCTTTCTCACAAAAATAGTGTTATGATTACAGATTGGCTTCTCCACCTTTACAGGCCGTGTTGCTGACCTCTTTTTAATTGTCCTCACCAAATAATTCACAGAGGCTGTGAAAGATTTAAGAGTTCCTACTGAATAAATGTTGTGCAGCTGTGGACATTTCATGCTCAGAAAAGTCCTGAGGCTTGCTACTTAGACAAATGGTATTCTGAAAGCAATCACTTCTACTTTTTGCCAACACCCAATTCTGGGAGGTACCAAATAGCACTCCGATGCTGCTGGGATCAGCCTTTATGGTGCCACATGCCAGCCAATTATCCCAGTGTCATTAGGCACAGAACTAGTGTTTCCAGCATACCCAGATCATGCAGTTAGTGTGCTTATGTGAAACGAATTTCAACATAGCAAACGAGTCAGAGGCTAGCTATAGCTTGTCCAGCCAACTTTCATTTTGCCAGGAAATAGCAGCTGTGCTAATGGTGGCTGCCACAACTAGAAGTAGAAGCTCTTCTCACTGTGTTGGTCTGTGTGTCCCAGCCTCACAGAAAAAATTTGATTGAAAGGAACATTTGTAAGCCATGCATTCCAAACTCATGGCCGTATCTCCTACTCCCCCAAATCTGATGTCGTTCACAAACTCAGAAAGGATGGTTGCATCTAATAATCCAAATCACTGATAATGATCTTGAATAGCATTATCACCAATACCATGCTCTTGGTGTCTTGGGTTTAGCCATGCATATGCTGCATTCAGGATGGACTAATTCTCCTACCTCTTGAGTGAATTTAGAGCCTGTTTTGGGAGAAGTAGATCATTGCAGCTGGACTTGACTAGTACCCAAATTTAAAAGTAGTTCAGGTAGATCTGCTGTAGCATGAAAACACACACAGAGGGAGTTAGGGTTTGATGTACAGGAACTAGAGAAACATAGTGCTTTCTTGAGACAGGCTAGTATTTTCCTGAGCAATGCTCACATTTTTTCCTCCTTCTGAGTTGCTTTTTTCCTTGTCTCCCTTTGAATACCACCTAGCTTTATGGGGGAGGGAGAGGATCCAAGGGAACCTCTTTTAATAGTGCTGTCAGTATTAGAGGAGAGGATTTAAATTTGTGGAAGTTGTAGCTGAACTGTAGCTGTACTCTGAGGTGCAGAATGAGGAAAATGGAAACACTAGTGTCAGATGCAATCTCTGAAATACTGAAATACAATCTCTCTCAGTGGATCCTAAGTCTTGCCTCAGGGAATGTTCTACACTCAGTCTAATGTTTGTGGAGTTTTCTGCTTAAAGGGGTTTCTGGCAGAAAAAAGCTGCTAAACCTGTTTTGATCTTTGCTTGCCTCCATGTTCCAAGTGTGGTTATAGAAAAGTTCTCTGTGATTCACTTACAAGTTGCAGCAAAATTTAGCCTCAGATGACATAGAAATCTGAAGCCAGTAAGAAGTGTCTGGTAAACTATGAAGGAAAGGGAAGCCTTCCAGGTCTCCAACTAAAATCAGCAGGAGGAGAGAGAGGAATTCTTATAGACAATGCTTTGAAGAGCTGCAGAATCACAGAATGGGTAGGGCTGGAAAGAGCCACAATATGTCATCTGGTCCAACCTCCCTGCTCAAGCATGATCATCCTAGAACACATTGCACAGCGTCGTATCTGGACAGTTCTTGAATATCTCCAGTAAGGAAGACTCCCCAACCTCTCTGGGCAATCTATTCCAGTGCATGGTCACAACCACTCCTCATATTCAAGTGGAACTTCCTGTGAACCAGTTTCTGCCCACTGCCTTTTGTCCTATTGCTTGGCATCACCAAGAAGAGTTCCATTCTCTTGACACCCTTCCTTAAGATGCTTATATACATTAATGAGGTCCCCTCTCAGTCGTCTCTTCTCAACTCTGAACAGGCTCAGCTCCCTCACCCTGTTGTTGTAAGAGAAATGCTCCAGTCCCTTAATCATCTTTGTTGCCTGCCACTGGACCCACATCAGGATCTTCACATCTCTTGTATTGAGGAGCCCAGAAGCAGACACAGCACTTGAAATGTGGCCTCACCAGGGCTGAGTAGAGGGGCAGGGTCACCTCCCTCAACGTGCTGGCAATGCTCTTCCTAATGCACCTCAAGATGCCATTGGCCTTCTTGGCCACAAGGGCACACTGCTGGTTCCTTGATAACTTGTTTTCCATCAAGAGCTACATTAGGTTTCTCCTCCTGCTCCTGTTTGTTCTCAGGAGGAACCTTCTCCTTCTCACTGGTTATGGGTAGTTATTGGTCATTATGCCAAAGGTGGCTTCTGTGAATCTACCCCGAGCCCTCATGATATACAGTTACCACAGCTCTGCTATTGGACTATCTGGGTTGCAGTAAGAGAAGGCATGGGCTCCTTTTTCCTTTAGTGGATTCTCTCTTTGTCAGGCCACGTAGATTTTTCCTTTTCTCTGAGGTGTTTGCCTCTTACTTAAATGTTTATAATGGAAAGCTGATGTGTAAAAAAGAGCAGTTGTATCATTATTATTGTAAAGCCCCATTTATTTCCACATTCCTAAAGAACACCCTAATTTCCTGTTACACTTCTGCTTCTGTTGCTCATTATAGTGTTTTATAGTCAGTTCTTGGAAACATGCACCCTGGGCACACCTATCTCTTTTTGCATGGGAAAGGTTCTCAGACTAAGTTGTCTGGGGTTTTGAAGACATAATATGTCAAGATATTTCTGTAAGCATTTCTAACACCAAGTAACTACTGACCTTTCTGACCATCTCTTTCAATGATAGCTGTCAGACACAGCAACTTTTTAAAAGGGCCAGTCCGAGTGTTCCCTCTGTGATGTTTGTAAGTACTACTTTTCTGAAAGTAGTGGTATTATAGAAGTTGCTTGAGAGTTGGGATTTTTAGAGGCTTACTCAAACAAGTAAGCTCAGTGCTGTCAAATACAGCTGTCTGAGACAGCTTTGGGCTGTGGAGATACTACTACTATAACAACTGCACACCAAAATGCAGCTTTCCTAGAAATTGAAGCTTTCATGTGTACTCCCATAGGATTTTTTGAGAGGTTAGATGCAACCTTGAAACAATGAAAGGCATTATTCCTCCCCTTTATATTGTTTATTGTGTCCATTTATGTATTTCTAGTGAATGTTTGTTATTTTAATAACCTTCTTTCTGCTCTTCTAATTGCACCTTACTAAGAAAGTAATACTCATTAGTACTTGTTCACTTGTTGCAAGGATTGGACTCAGGGTCTTTAGAGAATTGGTCCTCTACTTTAACATAGATGTCAAACCAGTATTTCTCTCACCATTACACAAGGTTTTGAAGACTGGTCTTGTCAAGCTGTGAGAGTGACTTTAAAACTAAAAGGAATGTAAATTATATAAACATTTCTCATCTGTCCTGTACATGAAAAAACCAGCATGTGTTAATACATGCTGCAGAAGTATTTTTGAATTTCCTGTTCCATCACCAAGACATTGTAATTATTATTTCTTTCTGAGCATAATAATTTGAATAATTTAGCCTAAATAATATTTAAGTCTTAATTACAGGCTTTCATGTCTTTATTAAATGATTTGATCTTTATGTGCTACATGTACTGGGGAGACCACCAAATTTCACAGACTCTAACCTGACAAATACAAAGCAGAAGTATGTCGGGCCCGAGGGGTGTTCTGGTGGGGTGCTACAACCTCCCGAACCGACTCCAACAGAAAGTCTCTCGGCAGCCACTGCGTTCACACAGACACACACAAGCACCGGATAGCTTCTTTGACAGGCCAGTGGCAAAGAGGCAGGAAGGGTCTTTGTGTGGAATTCCACGGCACAGGTTTATTTGAGCTCCATGAGTGAAGGGCACCAGGGACCCAAGACCTTGGGGGATGGAGGTTTTCAGGTTATATATGGGGGCGGGGAAAGCATCAGGGGCAGGGGCGGTACATAGGTGGGACCAGGGTATGAGACGCTGAGGGAGGGTACGAAAATCTGAGGGAGTGGCGAGCAACAAGGTCCAGTGGCAGAGTGGGGAAGTGAGAACTTCCTAAAGAAGGAGCAGAAAAGGTATAAAGGAGCGGGGAGGACAGCTGGGGAAGCAGAATTGGGATACATTTCCATAACAGAATAGGGCATTCTGGGGGAGGCTTTTTTATTCACTTTAACCTGGGGAGCTCTCTTGGGGTCTGTCCCTTTCACTGGCTCCCACAGAAGTAAACCAAGTTTTGGTAAGGGAATATGACTTTCTAATGAGACTGTGTGAACTAGGACAAAGCTAGGTTTTTTTCTCACTAATTCCATGTTCTCACTCCTACTTATTGAGTTCAGATCTCTCATCTTCTGCTGACACCTTTGAAAACCTTTCTTTCTGGTTAAAGTTATGTGAATAATTTGGTTATTTTTTGTTTTGCTTTTTTAATTCTTTAGCTGAATGAAAATGTTTTCTGGGAAAACAAAATTTTCCTTAACCTCAGAAGGAAGAATTTCGCTTTTGGACCTGTTTTTTTCTTCCAAAAATACAGTGGACTTTTCTTTTTAATGGATATGAAAATTTTTTGCTTTAGAAATAACATATCTTTGACTTACGAGAAATTTTTTGTTTATATTGTTAGATGTTTCAAATTTACCAGAATTTCACATCAGTTTTCTTGATCTGGAGCAGTGTTTAAATGAATTAATTATCTGTTCAAAGGGATTTCCCTGCTTTTCTGCTAATACTTTAACCACACGTCTTACAAAGCTACTAACAGGTTATAGGAGTCTTCAGACCTGTTTCACGCACTCGGTCACTTTCCTTACAATGTCTCCATGCAGCTCCTCAGGAGCTACTCTGACCACTCTTGGTCCGTTCTTTTATTTTTTTTTTTAATAGCCATGAAGATGAAAAGCCTGACAAATGTGGAAAATCTCCTCTTTCTCATCTATAGGCTGAGGAGAGATGGATGGCCACAGTACAAGGTTCCCCACACTGCACTGTTTCCAGAGGTGGGCTGATTTGGAGCTGGCAGTCCCTAGTGGAGAGGGCATTCATCTCCACCCTGGACCAGACTGCACTTCACTACCACCTAACTGCTTATTTGGTGATGTTTTCTAAGGAGAGGTCCTGTCCCCTGGAGCCTGGGCTGCAGTTCTTGGGTCTGTTTCATTTAAAGGTGAATAAGGAAAATACTCTCCAGTGAAGTACCCAGTCCCTTTGGCAAACTAAGACCTATTTCTGCAAGCTGTTATGAGGGAATTCCCACTGGAGTCATTACACCTGCTGCACCTGGGTTTACTGTCATGCCCTAATATTTTTCCATATCAAGGCATAAAATTCTTTGAAGTGTTTTTTTCCTTCTAACATCTTCTTTCTTTTGTTGAGCTTTCTTCTTGTTATGTTACTAGGCATCCTTTCTAGCTAGATACATTTTAATGTAGTGGTATATTTAACCGAGAAAACTAATTTATCAGTCTTTCTAAAGTTATAGCAGTCTGTCATTTCATCTTGGGTATCATTTTAGTGACTTCTTTCTTTTTGGAAAATTTCAGGCCCTGTTTATTACCTGCATAATAGAATGTATAATAATAATTTATTTGGCCATGTATGAAAAGAGGAGCATGTAATGGAAAATTAGAAAGTAAAGTAATTGTTATAAATAGAGCCAGATTACGTGCATAAATTACAAGAAAATATTAGTAAAAAAGTTACCA